>APFE030712769.1:8338-32031 GCA_000404065.3 Pinus taeda
TTATGCAATTAGGAACTTGCGTGCAGCGTGTATGATTGTTGCTAGACCCCTGTCGGGCTAGTGGGATCGCCTCTGTCCGCAGAGGGGATTTACCAACTCAACACACCATGATGATAGGCACAGTGGAAACAACCATGGAAGTTGTTGAGACAGTCAGAAAAAGAGAAGGACATCTACTGAAAGATGTTAAGGAAGAAGAAGTCTATGCAAAAGACTTAGCAAAGGAAAAAAGGACATCTCATGATTTATCAATAACAAAGGAAGGTATGGAAAATTATGTGAAATTTCAAAATTATACTCCAACTGAAATTATTGAGTTATATATAAAATTAGATTTTCAAAGAAGGGAGTTGGAAAAACAGAGAATAGATGTTCAAGAGAGATTGCTGAAAAAGGAAAACAAAAACATTGTCATAAATGACAATCATAAGAAAAAGGAGGTGGATATGAAAGTTCAGTAGATTGACACTGCAAAGGAAGGAGTTCACTATGGTGGACAAAAGCATGAAGACATCATTAGAGCAGATTATGTGAAAGAGATACTAGTTGAAAGTCTCATGAGTTCTTTTGAGAATTCAACACAACATACTAATGTGCTGAGAGAGGAGAAAGAAACAGAGCAGCAAACTGAATTGTTGCCAAAGGAAGATAAGGCACAAAAGCCTTATGTCTTTGATTTTAACAAGTGTTTTGTGAGTGCAGGTTTAGTTGCAGATGCTGGAGGAGATTTGGAACAGATGAGTAGCCAAATAAATATGAAAGAAGAATATTCTATGGATGAATTCAATCCATGGAGTAGTGATATGCAATTGCTGGAAAGAATGCTGGAAAATCATGATTCAGTGCAAGAGGGTAAGGATGATAGGGAGGCAGCAAGAATAATAGAACAAGAAGAAGAAGAACAAATTGAAGAACTGGTGGACAGCAACAACAACTTGAAGCAAAGAGAAAGAGGAAGAAGTAAGAAGCAAAATATGGACCAGTCCAAAGATCTACTAGAGACAGAGATTGAAGAGATGTGGCAACTGATGATGAAGCGGTCCAAATGGAGGAAAATGGTAGTAGCAGGAAGCATCATCAATCAGAGTTTTAACCTAATTGACAAGAAGAAGAAGACGCAGCAAAATATAGCAGAAGTACAGCAACAGCAAAGGAGCAAAGCATTTGGACAGTTACAAAACAAAGTATGGGATCCAGGAAGACAAAGATCGGAAGACACATGATCAGGAGATCATGAATATTTTCTACTTTGGGAGTCTGATGTAGGAGCATTCAGCCCAAGGAAAATCATTGTAATTAAGTAGACATAGGGGATCATGTATTTTTAGGAAGTTGGATTCCTAAGTGATAAATTGATGTAATATTAGGCTTTTGAGTGCATAAAATAAAAATTAATTAGATAGTGAGGGGAAGTTGTAAATGTTCTCAAATAAATGAGAACATGAGTGGTGAATAAATGACAAGAGTTAGAATTCAATCAGGACTCTTAAAACAATTTCATGATTCGAGGGACAAGAGAGAGCTTTTAGGAATTAATTGAAGTAGAAGTGGACAGAGGATTTAGGAGTCAGTTCAGAGGATTTAGGAGTCAAACCAGGATTAGTTCAACAACACTTTCTGGAATAAATGTAAGCCTATGGGCAGAGCACAAGGAGGCCACAACATTGAAGAACGGGCCTGTGCGAGACACAGAGTCTTGGATATGTAATTGACTGTTTATATTTATATATATAGATGTTTATCCCTGACTGTGTCAATGTGTTGAAGAGTATTTCATGAATGAACTACTTGTGAATTTGTAGGCTCTATAACAAGTTGCAGATAGAATTCTAAAGGACGCAGAGGAATCATGAATGGATCCTTGAATCCAATTTGAGGAAATAGAGGGAAGCTCTGGGGTGAAATAGCGAAGTGAGATTTCGCAAAAGAGTAAAGCTCAGAGGTAGCTGAGCAGCGGAAGCAGAGGCGAAGTTATGAAGAACTACGCAAGAGAAGAGCGATTCAGAGGACCATAATGGGTCGTTGAATCCATTAGAGGGATTAAAGTCAAGCTCAGAAGGAATCACATAGTAAAACAACAAAAAGGCCGAAACCTTTAAAGAAGAGCAAAACCACAGAAGAACTGAAGACTTAGCGTAAAAACTAAGTAAAAAGGAGGAGCGAAGGAGTAAAGTGTCAGTGCTCAAGAGCCGTTGGATTTGGAAGATCAACAGTGCAGATGATGTTGCTGAGGAGCAAAGCGAAAGATTGCATCGGAGGAGTTTATTACACAGTTTAAGTCCCGTAAGTGGAAAACCCAACTTACACTAAGAATTGGCGTAAAACATAGTTGGATTTGAAATTCGGACTTGAAATCCTATAAAGAGTGACCTATATCCATATCGGGTCCGTAAGTATATCAGATCGGTGCATGGAAGTGGAAGGGGTCTAGCCTTGAGGTTGAGCGAAATGTGATCGTGCGAGTTAATCACAACCATCGGATCGTGAACCAGATCGATGGTCGCGATATGATCGCTAATTTTCAATCGGGAGATATAATGCTTTGTCGAAAAGGAAAGACGTATATGAATTGATCATACTTTTTGTCTTTAGTCTGTGTTTTGGGGAGAGGCTCTGCAACTGAGTGCGTGGAGGCCTTGGGAGAGTCTGCAGCTGAGTGCGCAAGCCACCTACAGCTGGGTGCACAGGTTGAAGGAATTATATGTACTGAAAAATCTATCTTAATAAAGAGGAAGAAGTTTTGATGAAGTCTTGCGTATCTATATTCATAATATGTGTTCATATGTACTAATATACATGCTTTTTACTTATTTATGTGAAATAATACATGTTATATTGTTCTTTGATATGTTTATGTAATAAGCTCAAATCCGTGAAGTAAAGCATAAGCAGGAAGCCTTTTATGTATGCGAAGTCATAGATCAATATAAAATATAAGAAAACACACGAGTAGCACTACGCAATATCCCTCTGGCTGCAGAAACCTGGTTCTGCAACCTCCCATAACTGCTTTGGGTGAGATTGCGTTCTGCTTGCAGGTCATTGCCAAAAAGGCCAGTGGTTGAGGGTTTTGTTGGTACATAGTACACTTTGAACTTGGGTCCAAGCCCCTTGAGCCAACAAATGGTTCCGTTGTCGGGACTAGGATCTGTTTGAGGGATATGTTTTGGCGTCCGTTGAAGAAGGAAATCCAGGAGTGGGTTGAACAAAAAGAGCGAGAATTTACAGTTCAAGGAAACAGAAATTTGTGATTGTCCACTGAAGCATGGTTGCAGAAGTATCTCTATATAGAACAATACAAGATCTTCTTCGCTGCGTTTGCTAATGAACTATATGAATGGGTATAAAAGTTGATTGAGCACAAAACTTGTTTCAAAAATGACGAGCCTACTGCGTGGAGCCTTGAATTGATACAACGATTCAAGAATACTAACAACGGGATCTCAAGAGTGGTTGATTTTTGGATTGACAGTATCCTGGGAGGATTTATTACTAAATTCGCAATAGACATGATTGTCTCTTACAGTGAAGCTGAGCAAAGATTTTTCAAGGGTTCGCGAGGTAAGTACCTAAACTCTTTGAATTTGTGGATTACAATGATTTTATGTGAAAATGGCATACTACAAATGCAGTCATATTAATGTTTGGACAAAGAGGGAATAAGTTTGAACCAGGACTAGGGTCTATGTGAAGTGGAAAGCGATATAGAGTAGAGCACGGACCAAAGAACTTTATTGAGATTGATTATAGTCCCTTGTTGGGTGGGTCTAAGGGTGAAGAAGAAGGAAGTAACCCCGCAACCTCGTGGTATTCCCCCTCCCACTCTGAAGGTGTGTCGAAGTTAGGAGTTGAGAAAAATCAGGGAATATTTGGGATTCCCCATTCATCTACTCCCCTTACCCCCATCCCATCCCCCTTCCCCCTAACCCCCAAAGAGGAAAAATGGGCGATGACATTAAGCTGCCTATCTTTAGAGGATTTAGATCAAAGGATCCTGACCAATTCTAGTTTGTAGTTGATGCAACATGGAAAGCAAGGCAAATCACTGACGAATATGTAAAAAAGGTGCAACCCATTACGATGTTGCGAGAAAGAGCGCTGACATGGTACATGAAGTATTATGTGACTAATTAGGCTGCTTCGTTGGATGATATTAAGAAAGCACTAGTATCAAAATTCAAGAAGCCGAAATCAGAACCATAGTGCATTATGAAGCTTAAGGAAATCAAACAGATAGCTACTGAGTCTGTGTGGGATTTGGATCAACGATTCATGGTTTCAATGGGACAAGTAAGCTTTAAAAGACCCCCAAAACATCATAAAGAATGGTTTATAGTCGCGTTGCTGCCACATATCAAGTTACCCATGACACAGTAGAAGATTGTGACTCAAGCTGGAGCATTGGAGATTGCCATGAAGCTGGAAGCCTCACCAATCGGAGATACTCATGCAAGGGTACAAAAATTCAGAGTCATATAGCAAATTTGACCTTGGAATTGCAAGATCTCAAGAAAGGTAAAGAAACCAAATCATAAGTATGGTGTACAAAATGCAAAGTGGAGGGCCACTATAAGGATTAATGCCCTATGTTTAGAGATTACTTGGCAAGCGGAGCACCTAATCCAATAAACCCATGATCAAATTTATGGTGCAAGATTTGTAGAACGAGAGGCCAACATTGCTCTGAAGATTGCTATTTATTACAAAAGTATGTACAAACCCCAAAATGGTTGTTTTGCAACTTTTGTAAGTCGGTGGGCCATGATGAGAGGAATTGTCGAAGTTATGATTTGATGATGGAGCACATTGTTGATTCTTATAGACTGCAAGTTGAAGGATATACATGCGAGGAGCCAGACCAACATGCTGGTCGAAGAGGATTCCAGTGAGGAGGATGAGGAGCTGTTTGAGGACGCGGCCAAATTATTTGTTATAACTATGGACAGGTAGGATACTTCGCAAGAGACTATCAGAACCCTACTACAAACTGTAGCTACTGCAAATATTTTGATCATGTAATAGAAGAATGTCTCGTCCTTATCACAAAGATGTAGGAGAAAAGGAACCAGTAGCCCACAACAAATATTCAAATGATGACCACTGAGCCAAGGGAAGATGAACCGCACATCAACATTGTAACAAGGAGTGGAGCTACGAAGGGAGACGATAAAGGTAAGAAGAAGGTAGAAGAGTCATGGGTAAAAAAGATCGCAAAAAAGGTCCCTAGGTTCAATATCCAAAAGGAAAAAGAAACTTTCATGGGAGTGAAGTGAAGCTTCATGGATGTTGAGGCTTCAACATCTAACGTGCAACCGAATTTAATGCCAAAGAAGGACTGCCACAAAGTGTTTACTCTGACGCAAGAATTAGATCCAAGTATTTTGAAATTGCTTTTACAGACTTGCATGAAGTTTTTGAGGAATCAGAAGGTTGTTAAAGGACTCTAGGAATTGATAAACTCCCGCGTAGATAAAGAGGTACCGCGAAGCGATCTACACGCAGTAAACAATTTACATCGACATAAGAAAAGAACGGGGAATGAAATGAGATTAATTGCGCAAATCAAGGAATATGATATGGATCAAGTAATCATGGATTTAGGATATGATACCAACGTGTTACCTAAGCAAACTTGGGAGTCAATGGGAAGACCAAAGTTGCAATTGTTGCCAATACAGTTGAGGATGGCTAACCAACAGAAGATTGTCCTTATGGGAAGGTTACTTAGCGTCATAGTAGACATCGAAGGAGTCTGAAACATTACAAACTTCGAAGTGATCAAAATTGTAGATGATAGCAACCCTTATCCGGTGCTGCTTGAATTGGATTAGGCTTTCAATAATTTGGTGATAATCAATTTGAAGAAGAGACAAATGGAATTCGAAAGAGAGGATATGAGGGTCATCGTCCCTCTAGACCCCTTAGAAGGAGTGCGCTATACAAAGCCTGTCTAGGATGAGTACTGCGACACAAATGTCGAAAACATTTATTAGATAACAACTAAGGAGGAGGATTGGATTAATCCTACTGCAAATGGTAAATTGGGTTGGGATCAGGACAATTCTTGTACTTCAGATTCCGAGGAAGAACTGGAAAATTGGCAGAACAGGTTATATTAAATCTCTACCACAAAATCACTTCGCTGCATAACTTCTGAGGTATGTAATCTACCTTATTATGATGGGATCGAAGAAGTAAGCATGTTTCTTGAAGAATATGAAAGAGAAATACCAGAAGAATAGAGGTTGCAAGCTTTAGATGTAGCCCTGAGGTCCACACCTGTTAGATGGTGGGGTACTCATAAAAGAAACATAGAAAATTGACAACAATGTCGTAGATTAGTGTGGATCAGGTTTGGCCTACTCAACATAGAAATTGAAGTAAATTATGATGGTAAGGTTGATCCCCGGGAGCATATTCATTGCTACATTTCGATTTGGAAAGAAATTCCAAAACAAGAGTGGGTATGTGGATTTATCCATACACTAGAAACGATTCCTATGAATTGCTATCTTGAAACAGAACTGAGACATGGAAATGCAAACTGGACAGATTTGGTTGAAGGGTTCATACTAACATTCAGTTTTGACGCTGATTGCCCTTGTATAGACTCGGATCTTCAGGAAATTAGAGTAAAGATGTTTGAGAATGAAGCTCCATCAACATGGAAACCTGATTGGGCTGCGCAATTACAAAATGCATTGGAATGTTATAATATCACTTCCAAAGAAGATGAAGATCCACACAATATTGATATGCCAAAATCAGAAGGACATCGCGAAGTTGCTGGACCAGAACCAGAAATACTAGATATAACGCAACCAGTGAAAACAAAAAAAGTGAATATTGGGACAGAGAAAGACCCGAAGTTCGCGATTATTGGAGACTATTGGGACACATATACAGTTAGTGAAATCATAGAGCTGCTACACGAATACCAGGAGCTATTCCCAATGAAGTTTTCAGAAATGAAGGGCATATTAGGGGACCTAGGAGTTATTAGGATCCCTCTTAAACCTGATGTGAAGCCTGTGAAGCAAAGACCCTGTAGATTGAATCTGAAATACAAGGAAAAAATGAAGGAAGAACTAGACAAAATGCTAGCAGCAGGGATCATCGAACCTGTTGAAGAGTTTGAATGGGTAAGTCCCATGATAGTTCAGGAAAAGAAGACTAAGGGAGAGATAAGAATTTGTGTTGACTTAATGAAACTAAATGATGCATGTGTGCATGACCCTTTCCATACACCATTTACAGACGAAATATTGGACAATGTAGGAGGTCACGAGGCCTATTATTTCATAGATGGCTTTACAAGTTACCATCAAATTAGGATTGCACTAGAAGATAGACATAAGACAACTTTTACAACAGAGTGGGGCTCGTTTCAGTATACAGTGATGCCTTTTGGCTTCAAGAATGCACTTGCCATATTTTCTAGAGTCGTAGTCACAACATTTAAGGAGTACATACATAAATTCTTGGAAGTTTACTTTGATGATTGGACAATCTTTGGGCTATTAAAGAAGCATATTGTGAGCTTAAGGCTTATGTTGGATACATGTAAGCAACATCATATTTCACATAACTTGAAGAAGTGTATATTTTGTGTGCCCCGTGGCATACTCTTGGGGCATATTGTGTGCAAATAAGGTTTGTTGGTGGATCCTGCGAAGATAGCAGTCATTGTGAACTTGCCAGCACCGAAAAAAGTGAGACAATTACGCACAATGCTTGGACACATTAGCTATTACAGAAAGTTTATAAAGGGGTATGCGCAAATAATTGTGCCAATGGAGAAGTTACTGAAGAAAGATGTCACTTTTAAATGGGACGAAGAATGTCAGAAGAGTCTAGATATACTAGAGGAGAAGATGGTAACTGCACCGATCTTAGTTTTTCTGGACTGAAATAAGGAATTTCATGTACATGTCGATGCATCTTGCGTAGCGCTAGGTATAGTGCTGGCACAGCTAGGAGCAGGCGAATTTGATCACCCCATAGATTTTGCAAGCATAAAATTGTCCAAGGTAGAAAAGAACTATACTACAATAGAAAGAGAAGGGTTAACTATGGTTTATGAATTACAAAAGTTCAAGCACTACTTGTTGGGAGCACATTTTAAGATGTTCATTGATCACTCCGTGCTAAAATATTTGGTGAATAAGCCTGTTTTAGGAGGAAAAATATGTTGATGGTTGTTTTTGTTCTAGGAGTACGATTTTGAAGTTGTAGTCAAGCCGAGAAGATTGAATGTTGGGCCCGATCATCTGTCGAAATTGGAGACAGGAGAAGAACCCACCAGTACCGAAGATAACCTACCCGACTCACGGTTGTTTGCAATCAGGGTTGCAGATGATCACTTCGCAGATATTATTTAGTTTTTGGCCACAAGAATGGCACCCATGGAGTACACTACACAACATAAGAAGGAGTTGGTGATAAAATCAATTGATTGCAAGGCACTTGTACAAAATGGGACTGAATGAAATACTTTGAAGATACATCCCAGAACATGAAAGGCAGAGTATTCTAGCAGAAGCTCATGGAGGAGTTGCAGGTGGACATTATGCAAGAAAGGCCACTACATAGAAAATCTTGAGAGATGGGTTATGGTGGCCCATAGTACATAAGGATGCAAACGAATTTTATCGTGCATGTGATATATGTCAAAGAACATGAAGGCCATCTAGATGAGATGAAATGTCGTTAAATCCACATGTAACATTGCAAGCATTTGACGAGTGGGCTATTGACTTTGTTGGACCTATTAACCCACCAGGAAACAAGACCGACGCAAGATACATAATCACTGCAACTGATTATTTGACAAGATGGGCTGAGGCACAACTAGTGAAGGATTGCAACGCAGATACTGTTGCAGAGTTCATTTTTGGATACATTATGTCCAGGTTTGGGTGTCCAAGGATATTAATGAGAGACCAAGGGTCACACTTCTTAAATAAGACCATTGAAGCATTAACTAAGGAATTTCAAGTACACGATCAGGAAAGTACCCCATATCACCCTCAAGCAAATGGGACAGTCGAAGCTTTCAATAAAATTATGGAGAACTCACTCAAAAAGGTGTGCAATGTGAATAGGAATGATTGGGATCTAAGAATTCTAGCAGTGTTATGGGAATACAGGACAACATGCAAGAAATTGACAAACTAGACACCCTTTAGTTTGGTATATGGACAAGAAGCAGTCATGCATATGGACTAAATTATGCCTAGCTTAACAATTGCAACCTTCACAGACATGGCAAATTCTGATATAATGGAGGAGAGGATGGTCCAATTGCTTGCTTTAGAAGAGGACATGTTTATAGCAGGTTTTCATCAACAAGTACAAAAAGCAAGGGAGAAAGCCTGGCATGATAGACACATCAAGCAAAAGATATTCTGGGAAGGAGATCTTGTACTCTTATATGATAGCAAATTCGTGAAGTTCCCAGGTTAAGTTAAGACAGATTGGCTAGGACCATATATCATCAAACATGTCTTTGATGGTGGCGCAGTTCAACTCGTGAAGTTAAATGGTTAACTCATCCCAGGACGAGTGAATGGTAGCAGATTGAAGATATACAGGGACGACTCTGTCCTTGGAGCTTTGCACTGAAGAATGAAAGGAGAAGAGTCTTAGTGCTACCTGCAGTTGAAAGTGGGCACTGGACTATAAAATACTCTACAGAAAGGGACTTCACCGAAGAATATTATTGTGCGATATTCATAAGTATGTCAAAGTTTGAAAGAACCGTGCCAAAGGATGATTACTGCGTGATATTTAGAAGTATGTTGAAGTTCGGAAGAATCACGACGCAGGGTAGATTACTATGCAATTGTCGAAGATAACCAAAAAAATATGACAGTTGGAAGGAAAAAGATACCATTAAAAGAATGTTGTCATTAAAAGTCGCATGAGAAACACGTTTATGAAGTACAGCTAGCCGAATCTAGCGTCATACCTACATTAAATGAGAAAAATCTAAGCCAATCATGAGGTTCAAAATTCAAATTCGCTATAAAGGCCATGTCCCGTGCCACATTTTACAATTTGTTGTTTGGATAATTCAGTTTAATGATTTGCAAACGAAGTGTGAAAGAAGTGAGTTGTTGTATGTCTAAGAGAAGCTTTGAGGAAATTGCTAGAGCATTTGTAAAGAAAGGGCTAGTAGGAGTCATGGAAGCCTAGGGTTGTCAAACTGGAGCAACGAATATACCCATGCCCCAAGGTGCACGAGGTCGCCGCGAAAACAAGTAGTTACAAGAGAACAACCCAAGAAAATGCCTGAAAAGAGGCTAGCTGAAGGAGTAGAGCTTGGAACTTCCCCAAGGAATGACAAAAGAGTAGCAAACAAAGCCTAGGCAAGATAAGAAACCCAAGGAGAAGGCAAAGAATTAAGTACAAAAGGAAGAACCAGAGGAAATCCATGAGAGTGAGGAGGAAACCGAGATGCCTCAGATAGAGATAGGGCGCATAAACTCCCTTTGTACTGCCACCATATTTGCCACTGAGAAAATGAGCACCAAGTCGGTCAAAGATCTGAAAGAAGCAAAGTTCGGCACATTCACATCGTTGTTACCGGAGAAAGTTCCATTTAAAGTTGAAGTGTTGGGGAAAATCCCACAACTTAAAATGGAGGATTGGGACTTTAATAACATAGAAAAATATCTGCAGTTCAAACCAAGCAAGTACCTACACCAGGTCTATTATCTAAATAACGGAGTTATGAGGTTGGAGCCGCACTGATGGGCTGCAAAATTGTAGAAATCAGGCTTGTTAAACATGCTATATGTGCCACATTTTGGTAGAAACACATCCAACATAGCCTGTATGTGACATTTACTAGCATTGGTGCATGATGGATGCCTCTGGTTGGGTACGAGGATCTTAATCGATGAAATGTTGATAAGGAGGATTATTGGGCTACCTCGCCAAGGAAAGGACCCCACTGAAGATTTCATTGGTAAGAACCAAGACAAGGCATTGGCACAAACCATGGAGGAAAAGTTCATGATTATAAAGAAGTTGTGTGGTTATGATATCAACTCTTCCAGCGACCAAGAGGTGCGCTTCGCTGCACATATTTTAGCAGGGAAAATAATGAGGAAGTGCAGAATGAATGAAGTTCCTATTGTCATGGTTTCTTTCGCTGCTTAGTGTAATGATGGGGTTCTATTCAACTAGGTCAGGTACTTATACAGGGAGTTTTTGGAGGATTGTCGGGAAGTGCAAGAGGAAGGAAAAACATTTCACTACGCGTGGTTGATGTTGATCATCGCGTTGATCACATGGAAGGAGTCGTAGGACTCACAGTTTCCTCCTATTAAAACATATGTATGTGAAGCCGTGTGGTATGCCTCACTGTGACATACTAAGGAGCCATCACGTGCGTAGGAGAACAAAATTTTCTTTGTGCTATTGAGCATGGATTTGCACATGGTGGTGAGCCAGTATCCCAGGTTATCACCTAGTTTATATGAGCAGTATTGCAACATTGCAACATTCAAGGCTAATTTTCACAGAGTCTACATCAAAGCACAAAAGGATCCAATGCAGACATGGCACCCTCTGCCATGCTTGGTCACTAAAGACAACCTGCTTGCAGTAATACAACATTGGTCAGTCGAATGGATGACCCCAACCATAGACAACACAGAAGCAACAGGGGGCACCGTGCAGCATGCGGGTCCAAGTGGGACAGTCAAAGGGAAAGAAGTAGAGGAACCAGAGCCAGAGACAGAGCCAGAGATGGAACAAGATATCCAGGGCCCTCTCATCAACGTAGATCCAATAGAGGAATCACCATTCATCCTAAAAAAGAGGGTACCTACAGTAACTACGTTAGGCCCAACGAAGAAATAGAAGGCGAGCAAATTTAAGGGCGTGATACCACTTGTCCTCATTGATGGGGACATCAATGAGATTGGCGAGAAGGTCCAAGAAGTAACGACTGAGACCTAGGACAAGGTTCATGATCGCTACAAAACAATCTTGACAAAAGTGCAACAAGGCATCACTGAGTTAAAGGTACTAGCACAGACAACCAGACATCCAGCACGGATAGGTCAGCTAGAGCGACAAATAGAAACAATGTTCGGAGTAAGGATTTTGCAGGTATTAGTTGGAGCATTGCAGTTTGAATCACCAGAGGACATAGAACGAGCAAAATCTTGGGACAACGTCATTCATGTATTACAAGAACTCCATCAAAATATTACAGATGAACTAAATGAGTGAGAATACATGTTATATTGTTCTCTGATATGTTTATGTAATAAGCACAAATCTTGAAGTAAAGCATAAGCGCGAAGTATTTTATGTATGTGAAATTGTAGATCAGTATAAAATATAAGAAAACACATGGGTGTCACTATGCAGTATACCTTTGGCTTCAGAAACATGGTTCTGTAACCTCCCATAACCGCTACGGGTGAGACTGTGATCTGCTTGCAGGTCGTTGTCGAAATGGCAAGTGGTTGAGGGTTTTGTTGGTGCGACATACACTTTGAACCTAGGTCCAAGCCCCTCCGCACACTTAGCTGCAGAGCCTCTCCTAAAAGCCCAAAACACAGACTAAAGACATAAAGTATGATCAATTCATCTATGTCTTTCCTTTTCGACAAAACATTACATCTCCTTATATATATATATGAATTATATATATTATATATTATAATAGATATATAATATATATATTTCAATTACTACAACCCATGGTCCACATACTATGGATTTGATAAAACAATGAGCTAAAACCATGATACCCATTACAAAATGAGGGGTTTTGATCCACCCCAAAGACCCTAGACATTGCACAGTGAATAGAACTTTGCAGACTCTGCGCACTCTGCTCCTCAAAATGCGGAGTCTTTGGCAAAATTAGACCAAGTTGGGTTGCACCCAATAATTTGGCATGCTTGGTATTGCATGTGGTTCTTTGCTATTATGGCATGGGTTTTTCCAAGCGTGAAAGTGTTTTTTAGCCTAGCCTTTCCATTTTTGGATAGCCATGGTGTGATGGGGTTCTCATGCTTTGGTTGAGTTGGATTATCAGATGGATTTGAAGCTAAGTGAGGTGGATATCTGAATAATATAACACATGGCCTTGTAACCCCTGAACTAGACTGTGGGTTGCGGTAAAACTGGATTTTGTGTTGCCTCAATGGGCCTAAGAATCCTTGACCAGTGAATGGTGGGATATATGGTAAAGCCTAGAGGTGGGTGCTCTCCATTAGGCCTAGTAATCCTGGGATGGGATATATGGTACATCCTGGAGAGCGGGTCTCAATTTAGGGCCTAATGATTTAGTGTGGATTACGGTAAAGCCTGAGAGACTAGGAGGCAGGAAAATTCCTCATGCTATAGGTGGAGATGGTGGCATCCATGCTTGTTTTGGCCTAGTGATCTGGTGGAGATTATGGTAAATATTGTTATTATGTGTTTATTGTGTTGGACTAGTGATCCGGGATGGATTATGGTAAAGCCTGGTTTCTATTGACGAGGGTGAGATGGTTTGGCCTCGGGATGCCCTGTTTGGTTCTTTTGGTTTGAGTCCCACATTCACGCTTTAAATATGGCATGGGGGTGATTGGTTGAAGAGAGATTTGGCTCAGCCAATCTATAGCAAGTCGAATTTCAGATTTCATATTAAAATCATTGCAACAAAAAACGACAATTAGTTTCATAGAGAAGAAAGACCATGATGCTAGTTCAGCAAAGGCCAAAGCTAATGCAAAAGTGCCAGCTAATTTCTTCTCTTTATGCAACGGGACAGAGCACAGAAACTACTACTACAGCTGGCTGGAACACTTCAACTCAGGCTATAACACAAGATTCTTCATCCTAATTTATAATGGATACTTTTTCTACTTATTTTCTTTTGGGTACTGAACTTTTCTTGCCTTTATTGGTTAGGTGGAATGTGGTAGTCCCATACCGAGTTGGTTTTTGCGTTCATTAATAAGAGGTTCTTTCCTTGGTATCTTATGTGTAAATGTATTGGTTTATATGTGGATTTTATGGCTGGTGTATCCTTGATATTTATGTTGTTATTATGTTAGTTATAAGCATGCATTATGACAATGATGATGTATGGAACTCCTCATGTTTTGATTTGTAAATGAATGAACAATGTATCTATGACCTAATAGGTGATAATGCAACTAAGGATATAAAGGAACAATTCTTCTTAGCGATTCTAACATAAGTATGAGACCCCTATGCTCAGATTTGTTATTTAAACCTATAGATTACATGTTTGTGATATGTTTGACGAAATGCTTGTCATGGCTAGTAGGGGTCTAGTCTAATCCTTGTCATTGTTTCTACAGATGCATCATTGTTATGTTATGCAAATTCATTTATGAAAGTGTCATGGAATTATGGGCAGTGACTTGGGCTCTAGGCCTGAAAAAGTGGCATAGATCTTAGAGACGCAGACACAAGTCTGAGGAGAAAAGTCCATGGACACATGCATACCCATGCTTTAGGAGCATCCAGAGCCTCTTGGACGCATGCATGCCCATATCAAGGGATTGTTCGTGGGTTTAGTGGTCTAAAAATTCAGTTGGTCTCAGGGGCTAGTTACCTAAGTGGTTGGAATGGCTCATGGGAGTTCTGTTGTTGATGTGGCAGGTCTTTGTGGGGTGTTTTCATTGATTCCACTTCCTTAAGGTCACCTAAGAGGTTGAATCCCATTTTAGTGGCCTCTTGTCGCATATTTACCCCTGTTGGTCGATTACTTGGGTATATGTGGGATGAGTGTGTTACAAAGTGGTATCAGAGCGGGTTGCGCTCTCTTTGGGTCATATTTGATACCATAGAGTGGTATCAAAGCATGGTTCACCCCTCGGACTGGATGAGTGGTGTGTTGGTCATGCATTCATGTCGGTTGCATATGTGTCCCTTATGCTTGTAGTCCATGTGCTTGTTGCATTTGCATGGTGTTGATCATGGTTGTAGTGATGTCACCATGTGAAGGTTGATGGTGTTGTTGTGGGATGTGTCATCATGAGTGTATCATTGTATATGCATTTGTTATGAATGGTGATGGATATATGTTGTTATGCATGCATTTTCATGGTGAAGGTTGTTGTGCATAAGGTCATTGTATGCATTAGGTCATCATGATAATATTGCTATGTTATGATGCTAATGTGTTGGTTGAGATAGAGTAAGAGACGCAGATCATTAAAGTGAAGTTGCAACAATGGACTTTGGGGTAAGAGCAGATCATCATATGGTTTGTATGGTGGGCATGCAGGTATGTTGGTTAATGCTTCTTATAAGCATTAGGGTTACTGATATGCTTGTCATTCTATTATTATTATGGTTACATGTGTGATAAATGCTAGTTGATTAGTATAGTCATGCACATGTGTTAGATAGTCAGGGATGATAGTAACATGTGGTTGTATGCATTGCTATTGTTGTTTTATGATAGTTAACTTGATGATTATGTTATATGTTGTTGATGAGAATGTTATATGTTAACCTGTTGTTGTTACATGTTAGTTAATAAGTAGGGTTATTGCATTAAGATCTTGATGTTATATGTATCATGCTAAATTGGATTGGCATATGCAGATGATCATGGTTATGACATTCAGGTATGAGTTAATATATTGTGATATTATGTCATACTAATCTAGACTAACTTTGCATATGTGATTGTTATGCATGAATGATAATTGTTTATGAGTTTATGATGTGAACATGTTAGCTAGTTATTGTTATGGATATCATGACCTTGTTTATGGTTGAGATGATAGGTTGTGAAGTTATATCGTGCTAATCTAGCTTGATTGTGTAGACAAGATAGCCTCCCCTGAGATATGTTAAGGCATGAGTTTTCTTATGTCGTCTATTTGGTGTTTGAATGTTTGACTATGTCATTTATTTGGTGTTTGAGTGTTTGGTGTCTAATGTGTCATCTATTTGTTGTCTAAATGTTTGATTACTTGAATTACATGAGTACATGTCTATAAGATTCCTTACCAAAATGATCTTGTTTTAAGATGGTTGTACTAATACATATGTGTTGAGACATCTGATATGTACTTGAGTGTAAGTAGGTGATAGTTGTAGCATTATTTATTGTGACTTATGAATGCGAGTTGATTGTTGAGTATGACATGGTTGTTAGACTTGGTAAACGTTGATTTCAAATTAATATGACATGATATCTTGATCTTTGGGTTGTGAGACTGACATGTGTGAGCAGTTGTAGCGAAACATGCTTGGTATTAACTTGAAAAGGTAATAGTTGATGTGTTTATATAGCTAACAGCTGGTTGATGTGACAGTGCATAGTAAGACTCAATTGCAACAAGGAAAAGGTAAAAGAAAGGAATTGGGTGAAATTCCTTCGGCTATGTTTGGAAACCGCAATTCCAAACAAATGAGTGTTTTTCATACAGAAAGTCTTCTTAACCTTGAATTTGTTTGACATTACGAGGATAAGTATTGTATTCATAAATATGTAATTGGCAGGTACAATAGCTAGTTCTAGTTATCGCTAGATTTGTCAAAGGATTGGAGTCCCTTGAGAGATGGCATGGATGTGTTCAGTTACAAGCAACGTGCTTGGCACAATAAGGTAAGATAACTAGTATATTGTTATACTTATTTATACATTGACAATTATGTGTTTATGGCAATATGATGCAGGGGAGTGCATGGAAAAGAGATTGCCATGAAATTCTGAAGAAGGCTCAGGTTGAGCTTTCCTTTGGAAGCACTAGGAACCATGGGGATTGAGTCATGGTATTTGTTGAGAGTCTTGTGATTTCGATTCTTTGTGCTTTTTTTGTTCTTGATTTGCAACTTTGTTTATGTCTAGTGTATGCCATACCACTTTGTTTGCGGTGTCGTATTTTTATTGGTTTTCATGGTTTTCTTCTTGGTTTCTTTCAATTCTTGCCTTTTATGTTTGAGGGTTTTGGGAATTAGTTGGGAAAGAGGAAAGTTAGTGGAGCTCGGGGAGAGTTGAATGAAACCTAGCAGGTAATGTAAGACCCAAATGAAACTCGGTGAATGATTAAGGGAAGTTGAAGGTAATAATATGAAAATCGGTTTGACTGGTTCAGTCCATTGGTGTAAATGGACAATGGATGTATAGTCATGAGAAAGGTAACATGAAATGTGAGTAAATGGCTTTGAGGTGTTCGATACCTTCGCTATGTTGGGAACGATTGTTCTCAATGTTGTGCATGGTGTGCACAGATAAAGGGAGTTCTCTTAACCTTGACCTTATGCCATCTGGTATGTAACAATCCTGGTGATAATTTCATGTAATAAAAGTTAAAAACAATAACCATGGATGAATGGGACACTTATACCAAGCTGAATGTTGGGAAAGACACCCTAGGGGGTGTTCATTTGGTTGTGTATGGCTAAGGAAATTGGCAAAGGCAATGTCTAAGGCTTTGGAAAGGCAAAATGACATTTTTGGCACAATTATTTATGAAAATAATGGAAATTAGGAGAAAAAGGAGGTGAAAAGTCATAGGTTGCATGTGAGGAGGAAAATGAAGGAAAATAATGGAAAACGAAGAAAATAAAGGCCCCATTCATAAAAAGGTTTCTGAGGATCAGATGGTAACCTTTTGTCAGCTTAGCTTTGAAGCTCTTTCATTATTCTCTCTCTCTCTCTCATACTCTTGGACACAGAGTTTTCTCGGAGAACTTTGGCATTGGAGCAAGAAAGACAAAGAAGGCAAGAGGAAGCAAATATCAAGCAGGGAAAGACAGGATCAAGCTGCTATAGTAGGCTTCATTGCAGGCATCGACTTGCATGTGTATTTTACTTGCTAGATTTGGCATGCATGTGATTGCATGTGTTTATTTTCTACCATGACATGGGTTTTACCAGGTGTGATAGTATTTTGAGCCTAGCCTTGCCATTTCCTGATAGCTTTGATGAGATGGGTTCTCTCATTTGATTTATGTGGGATGGCCGGATTGGATTCGAAGCTGAGTGTTGTGGATCTCCAAATTATAAACACATGGTGTAGTGGTCCCTAAACCAAACCGAGGATGAACGAAGTCACTAGCCTAGTAATCCCTGAACTGGATTGTGAGTTGCGGTAAAGCCATATTGTGTGCCTTGGTGGGCCTAGGAATCTTTGCCAGTGAATGGCAGGATATACGGTAAAGCCAAGAGGTGGATTTTATCTCTGTTGGGCCTAGTGATTCCGGGATAGAATGCACGGTTAAGCCCGGAGAGTATGTCTCGGTGTAGGGCATAGTGATCCTTGGATCAGACTGCAGATGCACGGTAAAGCCTAAGAGACTAGGAGGCACTCAAATTCCTCACAGTGTAGCCAGAGAACTCTAGTGGCATCCAAATTTATTGATGTTTTTGATGTCTTCTATGAGTCCCACATTCATGCTTGGAGTATGGCATGGGGGTAATTGGCTGAAGAGACACTTGGCTCAACCAATATATGGCCAGGTGGAACGTGGTAGTCCCATCTCCGGTTGGTTCAGCATGTAGGCCTATGAGAGCAACTTTAGGTCTCTGGTTGCTCCCTTTCCCATAGCATGAGAGTGACTATGGCCTAAGAGGTCCATAGAAACAATGGGACCCAGGGACAGGTTGTCATAGTGGCTGACTTATCTCCTGAGGGTTTTGTTGATGAGGTTGGATGACTGTGTGTGATGTTCTATTGATTCCACTTCCTTAAGGTCACCTAGGAGGTTGAATCTGATCATAGTAGCCTCTCTTCTCTTGTTTACCCTGGTTGGTGTGGTTACTTGGGTGGATGTGGGAGGAGGGTGTTACATGGTGGTATTAGAGCATGGTTCAACTCTCGGACTTGATGGGTTGAATGTGTTAGGCATGCATGCATGTCAGGTGCATGTGTGTCTCTTACACTTATATACTTGTTGTAATTGCTTGATGTAGGATTAGGGTTGTAGTATGGTTATCATGGAGAATTTGATGCTGATTGCGTGAAGAGTATTTGACATAAGTATGTGACTAACTATATATGGTTATTCGTTGCTTACATGTTGATTTTATGTTGCCTACTTACATCCTTGTATGTTAGGTTACATTTTTGAATATTTTGATTACATGTATCAGTCTTGTAGGTTTGATTGCAAGAACTGAACGATTATGTTCGACTACATGCATTTATGCGTATTTGTAGTTGGCTAGGCAATGCTTATGCATATTGTTGGTTGCATCTAGCAATGTGTACAATGGAGTAATGGTTATAGTCATGCATGAGGTCATAGCATGCATTGTTGATATGGCCTTGCATTGACGATTGGATCCTAGTTAGAGTGATGTTTATATGTTGATACATTCATTTGTGTATGTCTATATGCTGCTATGTTTATGTTATACATGTATCATGCTGATTTGGTGATCTTGCAGATAAGGTATCCCGCCCCCCCAAGCTATACTGAGGTACGTTGATTTATTGTATTTGGTTTATCTAACATATTATGCATTGCAAGAAGAGAAAGATCAAATGGCTAGCAAGGTGGTAGACTACATAGAATCTCCCTATGCATCAGATGAGTAGCGTGGTGCATGGCATACTTCTGATATGGCTAATACATTTAGAAGCTTCAAGGAAGAGATAAGGAGTTGTAAGGCAGATAATGATCGGATCATACAGGCACAAGAGAAGCAAGCAGAGTTCAATGTTATACTTCTTCAAAGTTTGTCAGAACTGCAGTGACAAGGGCCACTTCGGATCAACCATGCACATGAGGATGGGACTAATGGAGCATATGGAAGTAGATCTCATGGTGGACACAGGTTAGATAGATCTGATACAGTGAGATATGGTAGGTTGTTGGACAATCTGGAAAGGAGGGGCAATGAGTATAGGTATTATTCTAGTTCTGGTTCTGATAGACATCATGATCGCCATCATTATCATCCTTATAGGAGGAATGATAGGGGATACTTACCAGATGAATTCAAGAAAGAAAAACCACCTAGTTTTGATGGAGGTGTGAAGAAGCCAGAAGATGCAGAGGCTTGAATACTTGGGATGAACAAATTCTTTGAGTTGCATGAGTACACAGATAACATGAAGGCTATAATAGCCATTTTCAGCTTGAAAGGTAAAGAATACATCTGGTGGGAAGATGTTAAGCGGGGTTAGAGACATTAGGACAAATGACTTGAGTTGGCGGGAATTAAAGAGGCTTTTCAGGAAGAAGTACTTGTCAGAAGGGTACTACGACTATAAGGCTAAATACTTCTATGAGTTAAATATGGGATCAATGACAGATGAACAATACATGACCGAGTTTCTGGAACTATTGAGGTATGTACCATATCTTACTGATGAGAAGGCTAAAGTTCAGAGATTTGTCAGTGGTTTGCCATTAGTATTTAGGGATTGGATTGAGTATGATGAGCCTCAGTCACTTGAGGAAGTTATTGGGAAACTGAAGCATTTTTATGAGCAATCAGAGCGTAAGAATGAATCTCAACATGGATGGAAGGGAAAAGACAAAGGTAGAGGTAAATGGTAGCCTAAGAGGACAAGGCCTCAACATGCAGATGGGAAAGAAAATGTGGCTCCGGCAAAATAGATTTAATACAGCTAGACAGGGACATGGGTCACAACAACAGCAAAATAGAGGTGAGGGCACTAGTCAGTTGGAGTGTTAGACATGTGGTGAGGAACACCTTAGGAGATATTATCCACAACATCAGGGTGGAAAGCTTAAGATATGCAGCGTGCAAGAGGTGCAGACTATTGGGGATGTTGGCCAGAGCATTCCATGTATCTATGCAACAATGGACAACGGGTAAGCAAAACATCAGACATCTATCATTTAAAGATGGATGGTAAGCTTTGTGATCAAGTTATTTTTATTTTGATTGACCCTCGATCTAATTATAGCTATGTTAGTCCTGACTTGGTGGATAAGTGTGGTTTGAATAAGGAATTGCATGTAGAGTCTTGGTTAGTGTAGTTGGCTACAGGTACAAAGAAATGAGTTCATCATTGGGTAAGAGCTTGCACATTTGATTTAAATGGTATGCCTACAACAACACATTTAAATGTATTACCGTTGGGTTCATAGAATATGTTATTTGGCATGGATTGGTTGTATCTACATAGAACCAAGGTAGACTGCTTTGACAAAGCTATTGAATGTGTTGATGACAATGGAGAACCAAGAGTTTTACAGTGTAAGAAGAAAGCCACATCAATTAGGATGGTGACAACTATGTAAGCTAAGTGTAGACGCAAGAAAGGGTGCAAGCTATTTGCAGCACACATTTCTAGTGATAAGGGTAAGGAGGTTGAGGATGCAGATGTGTTGAACAAATATCCAATGTTGCAACAGTTTTAGGATGTATTCCCAGAGGACATTATAGAGTTGCCACCACACAGGGAAGTAGAATTTTCGATGGAGTTAGTGCCAGGGGTAGCTCCAACATCGAAAAAATCTTACAGGATGAGAACACTTGAGTTGGTTGAGTTAAAATTGCAGTTGAAGGAAATGTTGGACAAGGGATACATTAGGTCAAGTGTATCACCATGGGGCGCACTGGTCTTGTTTGAAAAGGAAGAAATATGGTACTCTCAAATTATGCATTGACTACAGGTAGTTGAACAAAGTGATTATTAGAATAGGTGCCTTTTTCCGAGGATTGATGACTTGTTCGACTAATTGAAGGGAGCAACAGTGTTCTCGAAGATTGACTTGAGATCCGGATACCATCAAGTACACATCAAAGAGGAGGACATTTACAAGACTACGTTCAGAACTAGGTATGGGCATTATGAGTTTGTTGTTGTTCCATTTGGCTTAACTAATGCTCTAGCTACATTCATGTGTTTAATGAATAATGTGTTGTGTTCATATTTGGATAAGTTTGTTATTGTGTTCATTGATGATATACTGGTATATTCTAAGAATGAGGAAGAGCACGTTGAGCACTTAACAGCAGTATTGAAGTTGTTGAGGGAGCATCAGTTGTATGCTAAGCTCAGCAAGTGCAGTTTCTTTCAGACTGAGGTGCACTACTTGGGACATGTTGTCTCCAAGGAAGGCATTGCAGTAGATCTAGAGAAGATAAGGGCCATCATGGAGTGGGTAGCTCCTAAGAATGTGGATGAGGTGAGATATTTCATGGGTCTGGTAGGCTATTATAGGAGGTTCATCAGGAACTTCTCACATATTTCTTATCCCATTACAACATTGCAAAGGAAAGGTAAGAATTTCGAATGGATAGAGGAGTGTGAGGCTAGCTTCGAACAACTTAAGCAGTTGTTGACACATGCACCAGTACTACAGAATGAAAATCGGGACAAGTGGTATGTTATGAGTCCCATAAACTAAACGAGCATGAGTAGAACTATTTGACACGTAATCTTGAGTTGGCAGCGATTATACATGCATTGAAGATGTGGAGACACTATCTTCTTGGCAAGCGGTTTGTGCTTACGAGTGATCACATTGGGTTGAGGTATTTGCTTGACCATTCGAATCTGAATGCTAGGTAGGCTAGATGGTTGGCCACGATCAGCAAGTTTGATTTTGAGATCAAGTACATCACTTGGCAGTTGTGATCTCCTATGGGACAAACTTATAGGATAGGATCTTGCAGGCAGGACAACGGGATATCAAGTATATGGAGATTATGCATAGGTGTAGGTACAGGTACATGTAGTGGTACAGGTACATGTGGCAGTATAGGTACATGAAAAGGTGCAGGTGCACAGGGCATGGACTATCGTCTTACAGAAGATGGATTGGTCAGGTTCCGAGACAAGATATATGTACCAAATAACAGTGAACTCAAGAAGGTGATCTTGAGGGAGTTTCATGTGAAACCATATTCAGGTCACTCAGGTTATCAGAAGACACTGACAACGGTGAAGAGATATTATTATTGGCCAAATTTGAAGAGGGATGTAGCAGAATTTGTGGCTAGATGTTTTGACTATCAACGAGTGAAAGCAGAATGTAAACATCTAAGTGGACTGCTGCAACCGATCGCGATTCTCGAATGGACATGGGAAGTCATTTCCATGGACTTCATCACAAGGTTGCCAAAGACAATGAAGCAACATGATTCCATCATGGTCATTATGGACATGTTAACAAAGGTTGCACACTTCATTCTGGTGAAGTCTACGTTCTCAGCTAGTGATGTGGCATAGATGTTCATCATAGATGTGGTTAGAGTACATGGTGTTCCAAAGAAGATTGTGTCAGACAGGGATGGGAAGTTCACTTCCAAGTTTTGGAAGGAGTTATTTGTAGGTTTGGGCACAAAGTTGGCCTTCAACACAACTTATCATCTGCAGATAGATGGAAAGACAGAGAGGGTCAACAGGGTATTGGAGGACATGTTGAGGATGTATGTAATGCATCAGCAACGGAAGTGGGAAGAGTATCTCCCTTTGGTAGAGTTCGCATACAACAACAGTTATCAGGAGTCAATGAGGATGAAGATAAAAGTAGCACACTCAATATATTTTCTATATTAATTAATAAATGAATGAATTACACACATATTTATACAATCAATGGTCTCAAGATAGGAATTCTATCTTGGACGTACACTAGTGTGGTTGACAGATTCTCTCAACCACACACTAATCTAGGAGAAACTAAATCCCTATAATGTAGGAACAAACTCCTCAAATGGAGAATTATAACCATAGACAAGTAGGAATTAATAATTTCCAACT
>APFE030712803.1:5216-28019 GCA_000404065.3 Pinus taeda
TACATAGTTGTTTTTAGTAGATTTTACGCCCGTGTTTGCTCTCTCTTTGCTTGTGCAGGTGTCCGTCCGCGAGGATAGTGGAGGACTGTGATCAGCTGGAGCGAAGGAGCAAGAGGATCATCTCTTCGACAAACATAGCGTTGGAATCCAAGTAGGTTTCTCTTACCCACTTGTTAATTACAACTAGGAACCTGCAGTGTAGCATTGTTCAATTGTTGCTAGACCCCTGTTGGGCTAGTAGGGATCGCCTCTATCTGTAGAGGGGATTTACCTCTCCAACAGTGCAAGTTAACTTTGACAGTACCATTTTTGAAGGATATATAGATACAAATGTTCTAGATACATGGTTAAATTTTTTGGAAGGATATTTTTTAGTTCATGACTTTTGCAATCGAGAAGAGATTACTTTTTCATTCCTTAAAGCTACCCCACATGTCAAGGACTTGTGGGAAACCTACTGTGAATAAAAGGATGAGAGGGAATCCTCGAAGCTTTCAGCCACACCCACTTGGAATTCTTTCCAAGATGCCATCAAGGAACAATATTACCCTGTCGGGATCTATGAAGATAAATACATAAAATGGACCACACTGCAGTAGGGAAGGGACCAAGATGTGTCGAAGTTCACAAATGTTTTCCATACCCTTGCCATGAAGCTAAGTATCAAGGATTATGAGTGGAATTTGGTACTCAAGTATCATGACTGTCTATGCAAGTACATACAGGATGAGATGAAGTTCCTAAACCTCTCCTCGCTTGGTGCCACCTATTGATACACTGTTAAGATCGAGCAAAAATTTAAACAAAAAAAGAGAGACTTTAGATTTGTGAGTCCAAAGAAAGGGATAGGTGATTCCAAGCTACAGAGAAAAGGACAAATCCAAGGTAGGGTGACCCAATACAACCTATCGAAACCATGAGAAAAGAAAAACACCATGAATATAAAAAAGGATACAAGGAAATGGTGTGAATTCCATAAGAGCCACACTCATAACAAAGTGAGTGTCGAGCCAAGTAGTTGTTGGTGGTTGAGCTGAAGGCTTCTGAATTAGATGCATGTTTCAAATTTTGGTCAGAAATCGACTAGGGGAATGACAAATGGGAATGACAAAGGGAATCAAATTATTGATATGGAGCCTAGCGCCACTATTAACACCACCAATATCGAGAAGGATGAGCCCGAAGATCCAGACAAGGTAGAGTGACTCTTCCACTCACAAATGTGGGTGAAGAGTTCTCCATTGTAGCTCATTCTCGATAGCGGGTGCCAAAAGAACCTCATTTCAACAAAGCTCGTGAAGTAGTTGGGCATACCAACTAGATCACACCTATAACCATATACCATCGGGTGGCTTCACTAAGGGTGAGATCTTTGCATCAGCCAATAATGTCACCTTCCCTACAACATCAAGCCCTTCATAGATGACGTATTGTGTGATGTTTCTCCTCTTGAAGTTTGTGATGTTTTATTAGAACAACCATACTTATGAAGGCCTCACACTGTTATCATTACTATATGAGTCTAGGCCTTTTACTATTATTATTACTTTGGACAATAAGTTGTACAAGATACCGTAGGTCACACTCCGTATTTTTGTTTCTTTGGTAACTACGAAGCAATGTAGCAAGATCATTTCCCAAACTAGGAAATTTATTTTCGTTATTATTTGCCTTGAGGGAAAGAAGAAGATTATGGCCACATCCTCCAGACAGTGCTCCTATGTACAACAACAACAGATGGACAAGGTTGTAGAGGAGTATAGGGACATCTTCACCTCACCCACAGGGGTACCTCTACACTGTTAGGTCAAGCACTCCATTGATCTGACCTTGGGAGAACCACTACCCAATTGACTAATATATCGATGCTATGTTCTAGAGAATGGTGAAAAAAAGAGGTAGATTCAGGAGTTGTTGCAGAAAGGTCACATCATGCCAAGTTCATCACCTTGTGGGAGCTTGATTGTGTTGGTACCAAAGAAGGATAATACCTGGAGACTCTGTATTGACTATTGGGTGTTGAATAAGATCACTCCCTTCAATAGGTATCCAATCCCATGGATTGATGACCTTCTGGAGCAGCTCAAGAGGGCCAAATATTTGAACAAGATTGACTTGAAGTCTGGTTATCACCAAGAACCGATCGAACCCTATGATGTGTGGAAGTGTGCCTTCAAATCTAAGGAGTGCATTTTCAAATGGTTGGTCATGCCTTTCGATTTGACGAAGGCCCCTGCAACCTTCATGAGGTTAAAAGATGACATCTTGCAACCCTTCACTAACTCATTCGTGGTGGTGTATTTGGACAAAATTATGATCTTCATCCAGAGTTGGGAAGAACACCTCCACCATATTTGATAGGTCCTCCAAACCTTGTGGAAACACAAGTTGTGTGCCAATTCAGAGAAATGCACTTTTGGTATGACCAAGGTTCAATATCTAGGGAAAATCATTCATGAGTGGTTGTTCATGTGGAGCCAACCAAGATACAAGTCATTCATGATTGGCTAGCCCCAACCACTCTAATAGAACTCCACAACTTTCTGGGTATTACCAACTTTTACCACAAGTTTGTGTTGGGGTTCTCTCATATAACTTGGCCATTGAGTCAAGTCATTAAGGCAGGATAAAAAGAACATTTCTTTTTATTTGAATCCCAACAAAAGGTGTATTCTAAGTTGAAGCATCACCTCTACTTTGCACTAGTGCTCACATTACCAGACATGCAACAACCATTCGAGATTGAGACAGATGCCTTTGACTTAGCAAGGGAATCTAGTGGCATATCATAGTGGGACACTTTAAGACATAGTCCAAAATTATCCCACCTATGATAAAGGGATGTATTCCATTATTTAGGCCTTCCAAAAATGGAAGCATTGCATTTTGGGGAAGGAAATGATCATCAACACAAACCACCAACCTTTGCAGTTCATATAGACACAATGGAAGTTGCAGAATGATCGCCATCAGAAGTGGTATCTACAACAGTTCCATTTGAACATTAAGTACAAGAATAGAAACACCACCAATGTTGCAGAGTGCCTCAACCTACCATCGGTCATGGTGCTGACCACTTTTCTCGACTCTTGTGGGCACGAGATGGCAGGGTGACCGCATTTTTACAAGGGCGATCCAAAATTTGGAAACGCATAGAAGATGCTCTTGGAAGGCAATCAAGTTCTGAAATTTCACCTCTAGATGCACTGTAATGCCACCTAGGACACCTTTGTATTCCTTGAAGCGAGCGTGCCAAGATGATTTGGGAGGCGCACTAAACTCGGTCCGCTGGGCATTTTGGAGTAGAGAAAATAGTGGCAGTGCTGTAGAAGTATTTTTATTGGCCGAAACTTTGATAGGATGTTGGGAAGTACATCAAGTATTGCACTACCTATGTCATTGCCAAACCAACAGATTTTCTAAGTTGACCATTTTGGCAGCCTACAAGAATGGTATCACAACATAAGTCACTGCTAAATCTTTCTTTGAATGAGTGTGGGTAAATTTTGGGATCCCACAGTCCATTATCTCAGATCAAGACAGTAGGTTCCTAAGTACATTTTGGTCAAGTATATTGTCAATGTTGAATACCAAGCTCACTAAGTCCATGACTTTATGTACAACTCGAAGCATCCACGTACATGGGATGAAAGCCTCCCTCGTGTCCAACACAACTACAAAAGAGATATCCATAGCTCAACCAGCTACAACCCCTTACAGGTGGGGTTGGGATTCCAGCCATTATGTCCCATTGATGTGGCCATACCATTTGCAACTACTCAAGAAGATTTGGCTCATGTTCAGTCCGAAGCTGACAAGGCTAACAAACTCATTGAGCACATTCGTCACATCTTCCAAAAGGTCCATGAAATATTGGACAAGACCAATGCTAAGAACATGCAACGTCATGATCAACATCGGGTGCCACACAAGTTCTAGGTGGGTGACAAAGTTTGGTTACATTTGGAGAAGGAGTGCCTCATTCAGACCCACCACAAGCTTTCCCCATCACCATCACTAAGGCTGTAGAGGAGAATGATTTCAAACTCAACATTCCACCATTCCTTGGCCTGCACCCAGTGATAGTTCAATGTGGACTACCTTCGACCATACTTTCCACCATTACTGGACACATTAGACATTGCATAATATCTCACACCAACAGAGTTAAACCCAAAATGCATGGAATAGGCCACAAATGATCAGATCATGGACACACATATCAAGAAAACTTACCAAAAAAATATCGAAATGTATCAGGTTATAAAAGCTGGCCAACTTCTACACCAAGGCAAGTGGCTCACTAGGGACCAAGTTCAGCAAAAGTTTCCCCTTCTCATGGAGGCACCCAATGCAATAGGGACCATTGCTTCCTAATGGGGGAGGACTGATCCAAGTGGATATTTGTGGCCACCTTACTATTCCACTTGGACCCCCACCATTGTTTCATTTTAGTTTCCTTAATTGTAGCACAACTTACTATTTTTCGTAGTTTTTCGGGTCCTAAACTTCCAGAGCCATTTGAGGGAATAAAATATGTTTTTATGGAATACAGACATACCATAAAATCCTTAAACTTCTCTACTAGTTTGTTTTTGGCCTCCTCTTCAATTTCTTCCAAATGAGGTATTATGATAGCCAAACGAAAATTGTATGCCAAAGTTACAACCCCAAGAAGTTGATGTACCAATTTACCCAAATAGGGCCCATAGTTTTGTCAGTTCATATCCTAGGGTTTGGTTTTTGGATGTTTAGGGTTTTCCATTGTTTCTCTATAATAAATAGATCTTTGAGCCTCATTCTAACATAGTTTAGAGGCATGTAGCCACCACATCTCTTCTTAGAGATAAGCTGCCATCACCCGAACTAGTTCATTTCCATTTCTGTGTGTGAGCGTATTTTAGTTCTTTGATATTAATGAAAGGAAGTTTTATTTCCATTGCATCTCTATGTTTATGTGTATATTTTTATTTTGTTGCATTCCTACATAAGTCCAGATCAAAGGGAAGTCATCTAGGGGGGGGAAGGAAGAGAAAGAAATATATAGATATGGGAGAAGAGAGAGAGAGAGAGTTGTGGTAAAGGGGATATAGAGAAAGACGATAAAATAAGGAAAGAGGCGATAGATAGAAGTATGGCGTAACATGTCCAAGGAGAGATAAAGGAAGGGATAGGGAAAGAGGTTGATAGATGAGGGAAACATGGGGGGGGGAGAGAGGGGGAGGGACGCTTAAAAAATGAAAGAGAGAGGGATATATTAGGAATAAATAATCACAAAGAGAGAAATGGATAGGGAGAGAGAAAGGGATAAAGAGTGGGGGCAGAGTAAGGGGGGGTGGTTGAGGAAGAGAAGTGAGAGAGAAAAAGAGAGGAGGAAATAGGGAAAATTGAGAGAGATAAAGAAATGGATTTGGAAAAGGGGAGAGAGAATGTACGGGAAGAGAGGACAAAAGCACGAGGGGAAGAAGAGAGAGAAAGGGATAGGGAAAGAGAGAAAGAGGGAGTGGGGGGGTTAGGGAAGGGGATTCTTAGTGAAGTGAGGAGAGATCCTACTATAGGAGGAAGACATGAGGATAAAGTTTAGATATGATGATGTATATTTGCGTTCATGAAGTTTTAATCAAAATCATAAGACACAAGCCTACTCCACTATTATGCGGAAATCAATTCACAATTTAGAACATTAATCACAAACATGCAATGAGAAATAACACACATGCACACAATCTTTTTCCAAGGCAAGAATTCTGCTAAAAACCCCAATGTATGCTTGCATTAATCTGGTGAATATAGATGCATTACAATATCATTGTTCAACTTAGCACAACCTGCAAGTGAATAACCAATCTCTTTACTCATTGAGAAGCTCTGACCCAAACTTAGTCAAATTATGTCTCAGCTTGAGCCCCTATTTCCTTGCATAATTCCTTTATATATTAGGCCTTCATTATTTAGGAAATTCCTCAAATTGATTGTGTAATTCCCAAGGATGGTCATCTCACTACATGCAACGCCTATACACTCAAGACTAGTCTACAAATGATGTTACACTGCCTTGGATTCTCCACCATAGTAGGGGAAATCTAATTCCCTGCATGCACTAGCTATTTTGGGCTAATAGATCAGTTAACTAGATCATCATTGAGTTTGATTGAAGTCCCACTACACAACTGACCTTCTACTAGGTCCTCCAACAATTAGAACTAGTTTGGTTGAAAAAACCTGAGATAACTGACCTTGATTGCTACAAATTAGTAATCACACATGTTTATAGGGAATGTATGCAGGGGGGCCGCATCCCCCATGCACGGGGTCCAGGGCAGTGCCCCGAGCAATTTTTTTTCAACCCTATATTAGGTGGGGCAGACCTACCTATGGTTTTGTGTATGGATTTCACACATGGTTTTGGGCGTGATGGTTTTTGTTCCATGGTATTTTGTACATCCGGTCAAGGGAACTATGATTATGGGTTTATAGATGCTTCTGCATATATATATATATATTGCAACATTGAAAGGAAAATAATGAAAAATCAATCTGGTAGTTCCGGTTTTAGGATCCAAGGGAAAATCTCTATGTATATTTGTTTTATGTGTTATGCTCTTGTCATTGTTTATTTTTTATTTTTATAATTCGTATGCAGGTAATTTCTATATGGGGTTAAAACCTACACTTAGTGAAGGGGGGAGAGATCCTACTATAGGATGGAGGCATAAGGATAAAGTGTAGAAATTATGATGTACATTTGCAACTACTCATGAAGTTTTAATCAAAATCCTAAGACACAAACCTACTCTACTGTTATGCAGAAATCAATTCACAATTTAGAACATTAACCACAAACATGCAATGAGAAATAACACACATGCGCATAGTGTTTTTCCAGAGAAAGAAATCTGCTAAAAACCCCAATGTATGATTGCATTATTCTAGTGAATATAGATGTATTACAATTTCTTTGCTTAACTAAGCACAACCTGAAAGTGAATAACCTATCCCTTTGCTCACTGAGAAGCTATGACCTAAACACAGTCAAATTATGCCTCTTCTTGAGCCCCTACTTCCTTGCGTAATTCCTTGATAAATTAGGCCCTCATTATTTATGCAATTCCTCAAATTGTTTGTGTAATTCCCAAGGATGATCATCTCACTCCATGCAACACCTATACACTCATGACTAGTCTACCACTGATATTACACTGCCTTGTACTCTCCACCACAGCTAGGGAACTCGAATTCTCTGCATGCACTAGTTATTTTGTGCTAATAGATCAGTTAACTAGATCATCATTGAGTTTGATTGAAGTTCCACTACATGACCTTCTACTAGGTCCTCCAACAGTTAGAACTAGTTTGGTTGAAAACAACCTGAGATAACTGACCTTGATTGCTACAAATTAGCAATCACACATGCTTATAGGGGGGGTATGCAGGGGGGTGATAGTCCCCTTGCATGATGTCTGGGCAGTGCCCCAAGAATTTTTTTTTAGACCCGATATTAGGTTGCGCAGGCCTACCTATGGTTTTGTGCCTGGATTTCGCACATGGTTTTGGGTGCGATGGTTTTCGGTCCATGGTATTTTGTAGATCCGGTCAAGGGAACTATGTTTATGTTCTAATCCAAGGTTAATCGAATTGGGTTTATGGATGCTTCGACCATATATATATATATATATATATATATATATATATATATTGTAACGTTGAAAGGAACATAATGAAAAAGTCAATCTGGTAGTTCCAGTTTTGGGACCCAAGGGGAAAATCTCTTGTGTATATTTGTTTTATGTGTTATGCTCTTGCCATTGTTTATTTTCTATTTTTAGAATTCATATGCAAAATAATTTCAGTACGGGGTTAAAACCCATACTTAGTGAAGCGGAGAGAGATCCTACTATAAGAGGGAGACATAAGGATAAAGTTTAGAAATTATGATGTATATTTGTAACTACCTATGAAGTTTTAATCAAAATCATAAGACACAAACCTACTCCACTGTTATGCAGAAATAAATTCAAAATTTAGAACATCAATCACAAACATGCAATGATAAATAACACACATGCACGCAGTATTTTTCCAGGGAAAGAAATTTGCTAAAAACCCCAAAGTATGCTTGCATTAATCTGGTGAATATAGATGTATTACAATTTCTTTGCTCAATTGAGCACAACCTGCAAGTGTATAACCTATCTCTCTGCTCACTGAGAAGCTCTGACCCAAACTTAGTAAAATTATACCTCTACTTCAGCCCCTATTTCCTTGCATAATTCCTTGATAAACTAAACCCTCATTATTTAGGAAATTCCTCAAATTGATTGTGTAATTCCCAAGGATGATCATCTGACTGAATGCAACACCTATACAAACAATACTAGTCTACAACTGATGTTACACTGCCTTGGACTCTCCACCACAACTAGGGAACTCAAATTCTCTGCATGCACTAGCTATTTTCGGCTAATAGATCAGTTAACTAGATCATCATTAAGTTTGACTGAAGTCCCACTACACAACTAGCATTCTACTAGGTCCTCCAACAGTTAGAACTAGTTTGGTTGAAAACAACCAAAGATAACTGACCTTGATTACTACAAATTAGCAATCACACATGCTTACAAGGGCGTATGCATAGGGGTAGTAGCCCCCCTACACGGGGTCTAAGGCAGTTCCCTGGGAAATGTTTTTTGGACCCTATATTAGGTGGGAAAACCTACCTATGGTTTTGTGCATGGATTTCACAAATGGTTTTGAGTGTAATGATTTACGGTCCATGGTATTTTGTAGATCCGTTCAGGGGAACTACAATTATTTTATAATCCAGAGTTGATGGACTGGTGTTTATGGATGCTTTGGCATGTATATATATGTATTATAACATTGAAAGGAACATAATGAAAATTCAATCTAGTAGTCCCAGTTTTGGGATCCAGGGGAAATATTTGTGTATATTTGTTTTATGTGTTATGCTCTTGCCATTATTTATTTTCTATTTTTAGAATTCATATGCAAGTAATATTTGTACGAGGTTAAACGTACACTTAGTGAAGGGGGAGAGATTCTACTATAGGAGGGATACATAAGGATAAATTGTAGAAATTATGATGTATATTTGCAACTACTCATGAAGTTTTAATCAAAATCATAAGACATAAACCTACTCTACTGTTATGCAGAAATCAATTCACAATTTAGAACATCAATCACAAACATGCAATGAGAAATAACACACATGCACATTATATTTTTCTAGGGAAAGAAATATGCTAAAAACCCAAATGTATGCTTGCATTAATCTGGTGAATATAGATGTATTACAATTTCTTTGCTCAACTGAGCACAACTTGCAAGTGAATAACCTATCTCACTTCTCACTGAGAAGATCTAACCCAAACTTAGTCAAATTATGCCTCTACTTGAGCCCATATTTCCTTTTATAATTCCTTGATAAATTAGGCCCTCATTATTTAAGAAATTCCTCAAATTAATTGTGTAATTCCCAAGGATGATCATTCGACTGCATGCAACACCTATGCACTCAAGACTAGTCTATAATTGATGTTACACTTCCTTGGACTCTCCACCATAGTTTGGGAACTCGAATTATTTGCATGCACTAGCTATTTTGGGCTAATAGATCAGTTAAGTAGATCATCATTGAGTTTGACTGAAGTCCCACTACGCAACTGATGTTCTACTAGGTCCTCCAACAATCAGAACTAGTTTGGTTGAAAACAACCTAAGATAACTGACCTTGATTTCTACAAATTAGCAATCACACATGCTTAACCGAACTCTAACTCCTCCAAATTAAATTTACTAATATAACTGAGTCACAAGAGCCATGTCATGTCAATTAACTATATCCAAGTTATCTATTGTTGTGGAAATTTGAATTTTCTCAATTTAATCAAGGCAAAATCAAAATTGAAAATTGCTTGCTGCATTTTTCAACACACAGAGAGGAATAGATAACCAAAGAGAAAAGAATAAAGAGGAAAAGGACGAAGAGGGAAACAATATGAGAGGGGCGAAGGAGGGAGAGATAGAGATAGAAACAAAGATATAAGAATATGGGAAATGAGCATGTGTGTGTGTGTTATACAATGTGTGTTCATTATATAATGCATGTGCCTTTTTAAAAAGCATGTGTTTTATTAATATGCACGTGTTACTAATTTAAAAACATATTCGATGGGGACAATTTTTCCAGTTACATGGTGGATGAGGTGGCCTCTTTGGTTTTAGGTTTTTGGTGACAAACATCTTAGTTTGTTCCATATAAATGATAACACATCCATTTTTACAACTTCTTGATTTTCAACCATGATTCCTCAACACATATATAGAATGTACGAAAACATACACAATCTCTCTATATATTAGAAATTAATTATTATTTTTTACTAATATATATATATGGAATTAGTTTATTTTTGTATTTAATTTTTTTGGAAATGTAACAAATTTATAACAAAGTCATATGTCTTTTATTTCCACTATAATGTTTGGTTGGTTAACTTGTTTTGAAAAAAAAAACTCACACTAGAATATATGAAAACTATGTAGTAAAAAAGAAGATATGAATATGATAAGAACCTCTTAGCAATGCTAGCAATTAACCTTGTCACTTTAAGGCTTCATTTCTTAATTTAAAATAATATAAAATCAACATTCAAAATTATGGAAAAATAATTTGATGCACAATATCCCTTAGTTATACACAATCATAACCAAACTTGAGGCCTAACAGGAAGATATGCATCAAGTTTTAGAGAAAAATCATACGAATTTGTTTCAAAAAATTCCATCATTACATACCAAACCTAGGGCCTAACATGAAGATATGCATTATGCTTTAGAGAAAAATTAACATAGCAATTTGAGAAACGAACCCTTTTTTTAAGTTACACCAATTTTCTATAAATAAAAGTTATATATTCAGGAAAACAAGTTGATTATCTACACCTCATCCTTTTACATGATGTCCTAAAAAATTGTGTAAATACTTCTAATAATTCCTTTTAGTGATCAAAATTTTGATTTTCCATAATTCCATTGTAATTAGCGTATCATAATTTGGTAGCATTATCTTGCACCAACCAATAAATATTCTTTTGGAAATCAAAAAGCTAATTTACATTCCATTGTAGCATGATAAACTTGAGAGATTGAAAACTTCATGGCTTTACGAGATGGGCATAACCTTATCTTCATTTGTGATTATAATAGTATTCTTGGTAATAAACTAATCTAACTTGAGTATAACTGCAATGGAAGAGTACAAATTTAAAGGAACTCTCTGTGTTTACGCTGAAATAACCACATGTTTTCTAACCTTTATTTTTCAATATATAAAGAAAATATGTCAATATCATTTGTTTAAAAGGAAATTAACGCACTTATTTATCTAAAGATTCTTCAATAATATGCACATTTAATAACTACCTTCCCAAAATTTAGGCATTCTAGTTTTAATTTATTAGTTTAGGCTCAGAAGCCCCATAGAGAATATGGATGCCTAATAAATATGAATTTTTATTGCTTAATAAATATGAATTTTTATTTGAATAACACTATGACTAATTCAAATTATATATTGCATTTTATTGATTTTTTTTTTTTTTTCATTTCTTTCCCGATTTATTGTAATAATGGCTTGATTCCATATGTAGGGTGCTAAGATCTTTTAAAGGGTCATAATAATAAAGCACTAAATTCATGAGAAAAAAATAACCTTGCTTAGAATTAAGACAACTAGTATCTTCATGAAAATGGTGTGCTAGTGATCTAAGCTATCTCTCAATTTTCAACATGTCTGCCTTAACATTACCTACATGAAGAAATCAACTTGGCTTGCATCATATCTCATAAGGGACCGTAACCTACCCATGAGTTCCCCACATGTAAAATAATCTTTCACGAGTACTTACACACTATCCATCCATAAATTTACATGTAAATATCAACTATTTCAAGTGCTCACAAACAACCCAGTTGTAAAAGATAGCTCTCCTAGAATTAGTACCCTTACTGAATATCAAGTGCTACAATGATCAATATTAAGCACTTATATATAAAATTAAGTACTTAAAACAAGTTTTTTTTCTTATTTCATCAACAATGAGAAAAGAGCAAAGATAGTTCTGTTCTTATATGTATATGTGAGTTTAATTGACCCTTTTTTATGTTTTAAGTTGTTAGCACTCCTCAGTTTCCCATGGCTAAGAAAGGAGACCGAATGAGGTAACCTCAAACCAACTTTTGACTTGGTATATAGCCCTACCAAATTAGAGAGGGCTCTCTCAAACAATCTCATAATCAATGAAAGTGACTGGAGAACATGTAGAATTTAGGCTAGGTAATTGGCATAGTAGGGTTTGATTTAGGGTGTGTTGGACAAAAGCACTAGGTCTAAAAACTAGGTTAGGAATCCCAAATGATCAGTTGCAAAGATAAGACGGGGCAAGATAAATACAATCAGTGGCACAAAGAAAATTGTATCATTTTAGTATGGTGAGGGAAAAAGAAAAAGCAAAATGAGCATATAAATATGAATTCATTTGCTTCAAAGAGAAAACACTTATGTGAAAACCTCAAATAAAATAGAGCATATTGATCATGAAATATTCTTTAAAAATTAAGAGATAATCACCATAAGAATATAAATGAATTCTAAAATACTTAATCATCAAATGCATAAATAAAATTGAAGAAACACTGTGCCACAACCCACATCACAGGAATCCCATGAAAATCGTTGCAACTACTTATATTTCTACAAAAATGTCTAATACACTAGTCCAACAGATGAGCTTCAAGAATCCAACTCCCTCTATGAGTTCATTTTGACTACATATAGATGTAATACAACATTCCCCCTCTTAGGGGTCAAATCCTCCTTCTTAGGAATTGATTTCATACTCCTACCTAATCCCTGCCACATCATGAGTGGTTAGAAACTGCTTTCCTCTTTTACATAAATTGATTTGAATTTGACTTAAGAGCATTTAATTACAAATATCCACTCTAAACATCATCATAATATTCAACTACATCAAGTAAAAATACCTTGACACTAAGTACATTGGCCAAAGTTGATTTTGACCAAGCAAAACTCGAAATCTGGCTTTCCCACATAAGCACAACAAAAAACTCAGAAGCACAATATGGTCTAGTAGAAATGTAGTGTGGTCTTTGAGGAGTTTTTTGGTGGCTTTTCTTGATCTCTGAGCTGAACTGATGGTTGGTGAAATTAGTTGAGAATGTCTAGAAGACCTCTAAAGATTTAAGCCTACAAAAATCCACCTCCAAGACACCTAAAAATCCAATCTCCTAAGATTAGTCTAGAAGCACAGTGTGGGGTCCAGAATAGTACTGGCAAAAACATAAAAAATTGCTAGTTTTCTTACTTTTCCTTCAAAACTATGAGCTGACATGAGAGACCAAGTATATATATATGTGATGTAGAGGTCAAGAGAAACATGGATATGTGTGTCATTCCTCATTTGGATGCTCTGAGAAGAATCATACCATGGCCATGTTGCACTTCTATACATCAAAATTTCCAAAATTAACCAAAAAACTCAAAAATTTGCCAAAACATTCCGAAAATTTTCTGCTTCTTCATTTTTTATTCATGGCTTAGACAACTAGAGATGGATTAGATAGAAAATCTAATTTATCTCTCTTCTTAAGCTTGATTAGGGCTTTCTTAAACCTTCTCTTCATGTTCCTAACCCTCATCTTGCACACCATGTTTCTTACATAATAGTGCCTTGCCATATGCACCTGCAGGGAAGTGTTTTTTTTTCCTTCCTCACAAACTTCTCTAGGTACATATTCACTCTTTCAAAACAAGATTTCTTGTCCTCTTCAATTTCAGCTGCTATGGAGTCACGAAATGTTTTTAGGGTTTGAGTAGGAGGAGGATTTTCTACTTGTTATCCCTTCTTCATCATGGCTCTAGTTGTGGGTCTCTTTGGTTGTACCTATATGTCTTAATATTTCTTTGATTCATCAATGAATGCTTTACCTTTTCCCTTACCTTCCTTGCTTGATTATGGAGGCTCTTCATGTGATTTACCTTGTTGCATTAAGCTTAGCTTCAATTTCCTATTCTCTTATTTCAAGAGAGCCACCATGAAATTTTTCTTGGCAAGATCATCTTTGAGCTCCCTAGTCTGTGCCTCCTTCTCTTTGATTATGTCTTCAACTTCTTTGTCTTCATTGTGTTCTATTAGGTCAGCCATGTCTAAACCATGAGATTCTTGTTCTTCACTGTGCAATGGTGTATCATCTTTGCCTCTTAATGATTCTTGTCTCATAGTGCTAGGCTGAGCTCTTTCCTCACTGATAGTATTCTTAGGAAGCATCTTAGTTTGAGCCCTAGTTCTAGGTCTAGGTATCTTAGCTATTTCAGGGGAAAACACCAATCTTTTACCTCTTTTATAAGTATTTGTAATCTCTTCCCTAGGTGTCTTTGTCATTGATGACCTACTTGATGAGCCAACCTCATGTGGCCTATATGGTGCTAATGGAGTGCTTTGACTATTAGGTTGACTAATGTAGGCATAAGATAAGTTGATTGCATGAATGTCTCCCATGGTATGTTAACCTATGAAAGTTGAGGAAGAATTATAAATTTGACCAAACCATGAGGAAATAAACTTTCATGATGATCTCTCCCTTTGTTTTGTACTTTCTCAATCATCTTGACTAGGCTCTTGAATAAGTAATGGGGCAAGTTCAGTGGTTTGATGGTAGTGAAGTGCATCAACAACCTTATGTGATACTGATACAACCTATAAAACCTACCTTCATAAGTAAAATACTTCAAAATCACCTTCATCAAAGAATCATATCTATCCAACAATTACTTGAAAGGAAAGATATGAGTGGGAGCATCTTTGTAGTTTTCAGGAAGACTTTGTAGTTTTCAATGTCCAAATCCATCCCTTTAAACCAAATTTATTATTTTATAGGGATATCTGTGGCTGAAGCTATTACATCTACTGATATGAAGAAATCCATCCCTACTATGGTGGTTTTATCCCTCTTGAAATTTGTAGCAAAAAGGTTGGTCAACTTAGCATGGCAGCATACCTCTTGTATCTTTTCACAAAACCCTAGGAAACCCACATCTTCAAATAATTTCTTGATGAATGATGAGTCATTGATCTACTACATATGGGTTTGGCTCATATTTGGAGACATTCCCTCATTTGTTATACTTCTTCTTCTCACTGTCCATGGTGTTCGTTTGCATGATAGAAACCCTAGCTTGATAGGAGGGAAGGGAAGGGTAGGATTGGGAGAACAGGGGAAAATGGGGCAGCTAGTTTAGGAAAGAGAATAGATGGGATAAGGATTAGGGAAATTTGTAGGAAAATTCTAGCGGGTAGGGATAGATGTTAGGGAGACTTAGGAAGTGGAATTTCTTGAAATGGCTGAGGGAAAGAGGGGAAAAATCCAACAACACAATCCTAACCCATAATTTTAGCAAAAGCGCAATGTGGTCTAGGGTTTTGGGGAAAATAATGGAAATGAGGGAGATGGGTGTGGGAAGTGGTTGGGATATGTGTATGAAGTGTGCATAGGGGTGTTAGGGTAGGAAAACTAGGGTATTTATCTATGAACTGAAAAAAACACCAAGAAGACCAAAAGCACAGCAAAAAACCCTAAGAGAATAATTTCACCATTTACTGAAGAAAATCTCTATATAAAAGTTTAATGAGAGGCTATAATTACTTGCTAAGAGTCTTTGGAACATGTAGATTTCTGAATGAAACCTCTTGATGCTCTCTTTTACCTCCAAATCCAAAAACGCAATGTGCTTACCATTTTAGTTGTAGGCGAACCTATTTTCCTTCAAATTAAGTAATTTCAATTTACAAGGCTGCAATTTTAGTTGTAGGCCAACTTATTTTCCTTCAAATTTAAGTAATTTCAATTTACAAGGCTGCCAAGAGTTTTACAGGTTTGGCCTCGCAAATGTATGAAGCATGTTAATTGAATAATGTTAATTTGATATGGCAATTAATTATTGCTTGTAGCTTATGGTATAGCATGTCATTCATGGGTTGGTGTGTGGGATATATACAATTAGGTGAAAACACCTTCAATTAAGTACATGAGATAAGATAGAATGCTTCTATGACATCAAGGGATTGCTTTATCAAATAGCAAGGGCATTAGTGATGGGAAAATCAGAGTTTTGAAGGTTGAAGTGAAGAAAAATGGTGGATGCGATCTCTAGGAAGATGAAATGAAGTGATTTAATGCTTATATGGTCTATTTCTAGCTTGAAAGACAATTTTTCTTTTGGTGATGGTATGACATTACATTTCCTTTTGAGAATCGACATGATGAGGTAGTGTATTGTAACTTTTTTGTTCCTTTTGGAAAGGTTATATCTTTCCTTGATATATTTATGTATGTATCAATGTACATTACATATATTTTTTGAGATATGGTTTTTTGGATAAATACTTTTTTCTTTTCAAAATTGAATATGCTAACTACATTTTTTGAAGTTTAGATTTCTTTGAGGAAATCAGCATTAGCTAAAAGTCATTTTTTAAGAATGAACAATCATCCTTCTACATTATGTTTATATTACATGGACGTTATCTACATATATTTTTATTATTATAGTGTGAATGGCTCACAATAGACATGATGGAGTGTAATAGTACGTGTTAAAGTGGATCAAATTCTATGAATCAGGAACTTCAAAAAGGCCTTCATGTTGCACTGGAAGTTTTTAATATAAAAGAGTGAGAATGGGTTGTGAGAACTTCTGTGAAATCCAAAGGTAGTAGAGTGATTTTATTTGTGCGAGCATTTTTTCCATCTTCCTAATTATGTTTTTTGTAACTTTTAAAAATGTTATATACATATTAAAAAGGTTACCATGTGTAAAATACCTGAAATGTTTACATGTTTACCTTCTCATGTGATGTATTATTCTCATTGCTTAATAACATTCAATTATTGGTTCAAATTCATTATCAAACCACCTTGATATTCCCTCATGTAGTGTTATTGTAGCTTACTTATATATCCTACTCATAATAGGGGGGAATTTGTTCATGAGTAGCTTAATGAAATGTTGTAATATCACCCAACCGGTTGAAATGGTTGGACCAAATAATAATAATAATAATAATAATAATAATAATAATAATAATAAATAACTGGCATTAGCCCATGGTAATTTCCCATAGTTGCTTTTGAGATGCCCAGCTATAAAAGGAGCAACATCCAGAGAAAGGCATGGAATTTAATTTTATCTTCATTGTTATTTTGAGAGCTCAGGTGAGTTTTCAAATGAGGGATTTCAGTATTCTCTATGATTCATGGGAGTGCACCAACATGTATATCTAGTTTGCAAGATGACATAGGCTTCCAAACATTAAAAGGAAGAGCATAAAAAAAGACCCCACTTGTATGCATCAATCTAATCATTTAAGGAGGGTCAAGCCTCACTCTTTGGCAATAAAACAACAACTATGTCCTTTGGTTTTAAGTATCTAGGTTGTTTTCTCAAGCCAGTTAGCTACTGAATAGTGGATTGTGACTAGCTAATCCATAAAGTCAAAAGTAAGTTATCCATGTGGGACCATAGATGAATTTCTATTGGCGGAAGAGTAATTATGATCAAAGTTGTGCTTCAGGGGATATCTATATATTGGATGCATTTGTTTCTCATCCCCCTGACAGTCATTAAGAAAATTGATTCCATTATTGCGTGATTTCTCTGGTCTCGTGCTGGAAACGAAAAAAGGATACACCTTACTAGACTAGAGGCTCTATCTTGACTATATGAGATGGGGGGATGGGGCATGGGAGACACAAAGTGCTTCAACTTAGAACTTCTCTCTAGAAACCTATGGAGGGCTTTTAGCTCTCATGGAATTTAGTAGGAATCTATACAAAGGAAATATCTTAGACTCCATAGTTTAGAATAATGGGTTAAATTTCAAGCTCCACAAGCCAGCAAACAATCATACATTTGGAGGAGCATGACATCGTCGAAAGGCTAGATATGTGGAAACCTATGATGAAAAGTTGGAGATGGGAGAAAAATCCACATTAGATTTGGTGACATTAAGGGAATTTTTGGGAACCACTTCCTTTCACCACATATCATTTAATATTTTCACCAAAGGGGTATATGTTTCCTTGCAGATTTACACCATCATTGAGTTTCAAGGAACTCTTGAACACATATGGCCCCACTTGTGGGACTTGGGTCTACTGACTAGTTTAGAAATAGAATTGGAAACGTACATATATAATTTAGTTTCCACAAGTATCTCAATCACCAATAGGGATGACTCTCTTACCTGGGGTGGCAGGAATGTCAACATAAAGATAGTAGTCAAAGAATTTTACCTATACATCTCTGGTTTTCCTACGAGATCCCTCTTTGAGGATTGGACTATTTCTATGTGGAAGTGGGAGGCCCCTCTAAAGCTCAAATGCTTCTCTTGGTTGACTCTGTTCAACCAAATTATCGCATGGGATAATTTGATGAAAAGAGGTTCTCTTGGTCCTCGTAGATGTCAATTATACATAAATGTGGTTGAGAATTTCCTACACTAATTTCTTGGATGTTTTTTTGCAAAAGAAGTTTGGACACACATTTCTGAGTTATTGGGGATAACATTTGATTCCAATTGGCAGTCTATTTACACGTGCCTCTATTATTGTTCTAGCATGCAAAAATCCTTCAAGACAATCCTGCTATATGTGATTTGGGGCATTTGGATCTCTCAAAATGTTACTATTTTTTAGGACAAAGTCCCTCTCAGTGTTTCAAAATGTTTTAACATTATTGGGAATTTTTCGTGGATTGGTACATGGATGACTCGACTCTCCAAGCAAGATGCCTCCTTCAAATATCTGGGAGATTCTTTCCCAATGGCTTTTTTTGATGGGGCTGAGAAAGGTGGCAACTATGGGTGTAGGGCATTCATCAAGCTCAGTCCTGAAATGGAATATAATTTTTACTGGCATGGGAGGGGGGAGGAGGGTACAAACTTTAGGGATGAAATTGTAGCTCTTTGGGGGCTCCTGAAATGTGTGAAATGGCTGGAGATTGGGTCTATCAAGATCGTTGCGGATTCGAAATCTATCATTGAGTGGGTGTTGGGACAAAATTCCCTCTAGATCGTCCCCGCCCCCCACTCCCTTACACCATTGGATGGCACAAATCATGCAGATCATTCATTCTTACAAGGAAATATCCTTTGTTCATGTATATATGGAACATAATGGGATGACGGATGCCCTGTCGAAACGTGGACTTCTCCTCTATTTTTTGGATGGATCTATATGTGCTCAAGGATCCTTTGAGTTCTAAGTTGTGGTATCTTTTTTCCTTCATGTTCCTGTCTTCCTATAAATGTTGGGAGTTTTTCTTTTTTTTTTGGTTTTGTGGAATCTGAAAATTTTGATTGCAAGGTATTGAAAATTTTACTATATGTTTATTGTAAGGTACATGGATGTATGCAAAATCTAGAAGACTAGTATTTTTCCATCTACTATATAAACATTTTATTAATCAAGATGTCTTTTGTTTTTTGAAAAAAAAAGGAGGGTCAAGCCTCTGTTAGTTTATTAATCTGTCCCTCCAGAGTCTTCATGACCAGTAACGTCATCTCAGTAGTTCCTATGGCATGGAAAGGGGATCATTACATCACAAAGGAAGAGGGTCAGTTTTCATCATTGTCTTTGTCCAAAACATGAGAAATATGGTCATCACTGGAATCATAGCTTGCTAAAATCATCACTGATCATTAGGTCAAGTCATTAGTCATCGCTAGAGTCTGAGCCTGCAGAGTTCACATAATCCCAATGGGTTTCGAGGATCGTATCTCAGGGGGGAAGCATGTTACCATTGCACACATTGGGGAGAGAAGATCAGGGTGGAGGGTGTTACCATGGCACACAATGGAGAGAGGGGATCGTGAACCTTTAAGCTCTTCACTCTTGGCATAGATTCTGATCCAATTTCATGGTAGTTGCAATGGCCATCTTGCACTTCTATTGTGTGTGGATGTTTGCTTTCACATGAGTTGTATGTCAGTGATCTAATTCGTGGATTATTTCATGTATGTTTGTTGAATCTTCCTCTTTCATTCCATGCATAGCAGTAGTTGTTAATTGTGAACTACTTTAAAATTAAGTTTTAGCTCTTTTACTCTTGTATGTCCTATATGGTTTTTTATAACTAATTTCTCTTAAGATATACTTAGTACTCTTATTCTTGATCTATTATGATCTTGTATGTTGTATTGCAAGTTTATAATTTGTGGGTTGATTCATCCTCACTCTTCAAGTATTTCACACTCGCCTCAGATTAACATTTCTTCACTCGAAACCCAAGAAAAATAAATAAATATGGTGTTATATGAGCCCACATACTGAATGAGACTCATATCCCAAACAGTGTGAGGTATAAATGAGACTTTGCATTGGGAAGATCCCTTTACCATTGGTGGTGTGTTTTTCCTCGTCAACATAATGATAATATTGGTTTTGGATCTCAACCTATTTTTTGAAGGGTGTAGTACTGATTAAAATCTAAAATTGACAATGTAGTACCTAGGGGAATGGTTTCATTGCATATTCTAAATTGTTCGTCTTGCCATCATGCTACATGCACATGTTGAGAAATTTTTCCAATTTTTATAAAAAAATTGTTTCATGAAATCACATACTCATGCCTAATGCCACAAATATAAGTTCATCATTAAAAAAACATATATGTTGAATTTGAACATGTGATAAGAAATAATTTGATGTTAACTTAGCTAGGACTTCAACAATGCAGAGTATTTGCTTTCTTTCCCACTATCTAGTTCATAGGTAACATATTTGAAGCTTTGTTTACTATCACCCTCCAAAATCCGTGCTCCTTAATTTTATGAATGCACCAACTTAATGATGCAAATCTATTTCACTTAGAGCATGTCCCATCTGAACAAGATTATGCATAATATCTTTTATTCTTCGGCCTTGGATGTGTGATTCTATGAATAAATTCTCTTGATGAAAAATGTGGTATTTTCGATGAGAAATCCTACACAATGTCACGATGAAAAACATGATGAATGTGTAGATATGTGTCATAAAAATAATCTGTTTTTGCATGGTATTTACAACATGTGTTACGATCTATGCATGTTCTAACATACTAAGTTTTGTATTTCTTAAAACACCTTTGGTACAGGTTCAATTCCATGGGCTCTTTCTTGAATCTCTCATAAAGTTCTATTTATGTCATGTCAAGGAAGTGCTTAAGGTGGGGTTAGTGGTCTTCACAACCTTATTTATTTTAGCACATGTTTTTTATTGGATGAAGCCCTAGTATTTCCCTGTCAAAAATTTTGTACTAGTTCCTTAACATCATAAATTAACTTCATGTGTGAATGAGACGACCTAGCTATGAAAGGATAATAATATGTTTTGAATGTGTTAACCTACCAATGAATACACAATAATTTGTTTGACATGGTTTATCAATTTTTTCTTTCAAAGAGTATTTCTTTTTCCATTTTAATTATGAGACGTGCATGATATAAAATGATGTTGCCTTGTGGAAGTGTTTACAATATATTCTAATATTATAATATGAACCACATTATGATATTTTAAATTAGTCTTTCCAATTGTATTCAAATCATCTTGAAGGCTTCTAGTAATGTGATTATTGGTGTTTGTACTTCTAACTATATTTAAGCCTAACATTCTCCTTGCAACAACTAGATAGTGTAATTTTAAGAAGGCTAAAAATAATTTACATTTAGTTGCATCACTTTTTGAATCAAAATATTGTTTCAAAATTTTATGGAACTACCAATAAATAGTTTGTTTATGTAACTTACTTACAAGGCATGTTAGAGAACTTTCATCCACCTGAATAAATCTATGAGTTCTTTGTCATTCACTTGAGAACCTACCTAAGGAAGGTGAACACAAAGTGTCAATCCATTTTCCAATAGACTGTAGCACTTCATTCACCTAATTGTCAAGCTTGGGATGCTTTGGATAGTTTTTTTATTTATATTTTGAACATATAATTTTTTAAATTCAACTTTTACATGATGAGCCACTTCACCAAAAAGGTTCAAATCATTCAATTTTTTAGTTTCCACCACTAGATAATCAACATATCAAAAAATTTAAATGTCTTCTTCCGCTATGTAATTTCTTGTTGATTGAATATTGACCATAAGATAATTTGATGTTATAATTTGAATGGCCTCCATTGGATGCATACACTTCACTTGCAGCAAGAAACTGCAGTCGACCATGGAATTTGTTGTGCAATGATTGAGTTTGTCATGGGTGGATGCAAATATTTTTCCATATCAAGTCTTTCATTTACTCTTAGGTATGCAATTTTTTAAAGGGGGGAATACATCCTCCTATAATTTTTTGATTGATTATGTAAGTTACCCATCATTAAAAGGTTCTAATAGATCAAGACTATGTCAAAAATAGTTAACAAAATCACTTAAAAAAAACCACCACTTGCAATAGAATATTTTCCATGGTATTTTTGAATATGAGATTTAAACATATGAGGAAAAATGATAGCAATGGAAAAGTGTGTTTCTTTTTTATACATGTATGAACATGCATGTGCTAATAATGTGCACAAGTTCTTGCTTCTATGCCTAGTCTCATCCAAGAAGGAAATTCCAACATGGTGAAGGGAAGGAATGGGCATGCATTAAAAACACATGCGCACATTCCTATCCCACACTCATGTCAGAAGGAAGAGATATA
>APFE030712803.1:70885-95006 GCA_000404065.3 Pinus taeda
GAACCTATTGTTTTGGGCCATGGTATCTCGTCATAAGTGTTGATCCCAAGTATTGGGTCCATGGTATTGAATTGTTATGGTTTTTGGTCCGTGGTATTGTGAAAGGCCTAAGGCTATTAAAGAGGAAGGAGATCATTTGCCAAGGCATCTTCTGAATTATTGAATATCTGATAAAGTGATAGATCTGGAATACTATGATTGGGTTATGGTGTAGATCTGGATCTGAATGAAGAAGGAACCTGAGTGCAAGGAGAAGGATAAGTTCTATTGAGGGGTCAAAATCTTAAGGCTAGAATAGTGGTATCTCTATATGCTTTTGATCTGTGATATGTGGTGCACACTTGATCTATAAATCTGATAATCTGGGTTAACTAATATCTGAATGTTTGAAAGAATGAATTTATAGATCTGTACACAGGTTTCTAAATAGTGAAGTAGCGTACATCTCTTGATTTATGTTCTAGCTGCTTCTGTTTATTGGCCTCAGTGTTTCTAGGTTTCAAAAAGTGGGGTGTGAATTACTGTATTTGATCTGGGTACATTCGTCAGAGAAGTGTTTATTTTGATTCAGTTTTGATTGGTGAAAAGGTGATTGGTTGATGCAGAAATTCTTGATGTTTGATTGATGTTATTTGTCGATCCAGTCTGAAAATTTATGAAACGTGGTCCCTGGAAGGAAGAGAAGGTTGTAGTCTTCTGCAGGTAGTCGCCTGTGTACTAGCATCTCAACTAGTACAACAACTAAGGGGGTTGTAGCTCCCTTCCAGGAGAAGCTGGAAAATGAGAGAGGGTTGTAGCTCTCTGCAGGTAGCAGCCTACGTACTGGTAAAGGACTGCACTAGTACAGAATCATTGTAAAAAGAAGTTTCTAATTGATAAGATAGAGACATATTGCAACAGGGGATTTTCTCCCACATTGGGTTTCCACCTTATATCTTGTGTTCTTATGTGTGATTGTCTTATGCTCTATTTTTTTGTTCCTGGTTACTGTTTATATGATCCTGATGCACAAATTAATGTTCAACATCTGTAGAATATTTTAAATTATAAGTCTGTAGGGTATATGCGGGTTTCCTTATCTGTAGTTGCATATATATGCGGTTTTCTCTAACTGAAGTAGCGTATATGTTCTGGGTTTGAAAAAGAAAATAATTGACCAGATAATACTGATTCACCCCCCCTCTCAGTATTATTTCCAACACTAACACATGTTTTATCTTTTAAATGCTATGATCTGGGTATATCTGAAGTCTTGAAAATTTGCGAAGTTATAAGTCATTATTTGCATATCTATATGCAATTTCTCCTTGATTAAGGCACATATACACGCAAATTCGGCACTTCCAAGTAGCGTATGCAGAGGAAGGGTTTTTTTTCATAAATGAATGATCTATCTAATCAATGTTGTTGTTTTACTTATTTTTGTCAATGATGTCATCATTAGATCTAAAGTTAAACTAATCGTATAAGGAGATTGAGTCTGTATTACTGTTTGATTTAGTAAGAATGGTTTACATTCATAAATGAATGATCAATCTGATCAGTGCTACTACTTCTCTGTTGTCTATCAATGATGTCCTCTTGATTGACCTAGGTTAAATGATCATGTCTGAAGTAGATCTGATTGAATGATGAAGCTGAATGAGGTTATGAATAGTGTTAAGATTACTAGCTAATCAGAAACAGTTATGGTTTTGGTTCAAAAGTTGTATGATTCAGTATCTTTAAAGGTATACATAGGTTGAGTTATAGAAAGTAGTGTATCCACGCAGGTTGTCCTCATTGAAGTAATGTATACATTCTAACATGTGATGTTTGAGGTTGTGGTTGGATCTAGTTGTTTATGCAGTGTTCTGGGTTCAGTTCTATGTACTGGTTACAATGATCTAACTGTTCCAATTAATTTTTTTAATTTTGAAGTGTTGGTTGATTGGGTTTTCAGTGATTGATTCAGTTGTGTCAGAAGTTTCAGTGATTGACGATTGGGTTTGAGTGATTGATTAATTCAATTGTGTCAGAGATAAATGACAGTGTTGAAGTGATGAGTTACAATTTTCTTGTTGATATTGACCTTAAGTGTTGTTAATGGGTCTAGTATGAAAATTTGATGAAACGTGACCTACAAGTTATGATGTGTTGAAGCAGGTGGATCCAGTTTGAAAATTTGATGAAACGTGGTCCATGGAGGATGCTAAGGAGTGGAGCCTTCAGTGAGGAAGCTGAAGCTTCCTACCAGTACTAGTTGGTGATTACATGAAGGGGTTGGAACTCCCTTCTAGTAGGAGCTGGAGAAAGAGTGAAGGTTTTAGCCTTCTGCAGGTTGGTGCCTGCACACTGGTACAAGTTTACGCTAGTACAAGAACCAATGGATTCTATCTCACTTCTAGCAAACGCTGGAGAAGGAGTGAAGGTTGTAGCCTTTTGTAGGTGGGTGCCTTCATACTGGTATGAGTTTGCACCAGTACAATAACCATTAGTTTATAAAATAGTAATTATTAGTAGTATGTATTACCATTAAGATTATTTAATTCGTATATCGTAACAACCTAATGCTATTATATATATATATATATTATATATATAATTAATATATATATTATATACAGAGAATACAAATAAATATATATATAAATAATTCTAAAATGAAGGAATTTTAATTAATAGCTTTACTAATTTAAACTCCTACCATAATAGAATAAAAAATAGAAAAAATTTACCTTATTTCCAATATAATATTATTAAAATAATAAAATTAAATTAATGAATAGAAATTTTACTTAGGTCCTTTGGTCAAAAATAGCCATAAGTTAGCTGTTGGAGTCTCTGCTCAGACTATTTAACAAGCTAAGCTGGATCAATTTCTTCAACTTGTCCTGATGATGAACCACACTAGTTGGTTCGAAACACGTCGACAAATGAATTCTTATGTGATTTACGTTGAAGAACCTTTCAAAAATTTGATATGGATCACAGAAGCCTCAATTCTATAAAAGATTGTAAATAACTTTTTTTATATTAAAAAGAAGACAAAGATGACAACAACATGTGGTTTTATCCCACATTGGGTTTCTACCTTAAATCCTGGTGTTTATGTGTGTTGGTTATGTGTGATGGTATATTTTGTTATTACAACACATGGTTACTATTTATCTAATGTTTAATAAAGTTTTGATGCACTAGCTAAAGACCAACATATGATGAATTAACTGAATCATAAGTTCATTGGATATATGCTAATTGTCTTAAGAATAGTCACATACACATGCATGTTCCTTTCAGTAAATTCGCGTATAGAAATCTGAATATGAAATGTAAAAGGTTATTGATTTGAAAATATTGATTCACCCCCATCTCAGTATTTTTCCCAACACTATGTAATTATAGTGAATCAAGGTTGAAATTTTTAACCATAGGTACATGAATAGCTTCTATATGTATCCTCTATGTTTTACATTCTAGAACATCCCATAAGAAATTTTATAGTGAAAAATATCATGCGACTTGTTCACCCCATAAATAAAAAATTTCCTTCCAAATTTAGACTCCAAGAATCACCTAAAAAGTTATTCCTCAGTTCCTCTTGCAACATCATATCTCATATTTCATGGATTATGTAGAAATGAACTCATATGCCATTTATTCGTAGTGTTTATATGTTCACTTATGGAGATGACTAGTAAAATTGGTTGGGTCGACCTACTTGTACATTGGTTGGGTCGTTCTGATGAAATATTTCATATCTCATCATTCCTATGGAATCAATGAAAGTTCCATATATTGTTGCAAAGACATCAAAATAATATGTCTAGTCATATATCCTATGCTCCCATTTGAGCTAAGTAATTTAAGTGAAAATTTCTTCAAATATATGGTATCCAAATGGGACATCAAAAATCTAAAAATAATATTCCCAACAATATTCATTTTCCAATATTTATCTTCAGCATAAGTAGTCTCCCCTTGTATTTCAAATCAATGACAATAATATTTTTGTAATTAAGAGAAGTCATAGGTTGATATAGAGAGAAGTATAGGAAGAGATAGGGGGTGGGAATATTTAGGGGGAGAGAGAGAGAGAGCAAGAGACAGAGAAGGGGGGATTATGGAAGTGGAGAGAGAGAGAGGGATATACAAGGGAGGCATAGGGAAGGGGGGGGGAGAGAGAGAAAGTAATAAGGTGAGACATAAAAGGACGGATAAGGGAGAAAGGAGGAAGAGAGACAAGGGAAAGGGTAGAGAGAGAGAGAGGAAAAGGGTGAAATGTTGGGATATAGAGAGATAGGGATGTAAGGGGAGACACATGGGGGGAGGGGGAGAGGGAGAGAGAGAGGGATAGGGATGTAGGAGAGACAGAATGTGTTCAGAATGGGGTGTTTGGGGTGGAGAGAGAGATAGAGGAGGGACACATAGGAAGAGAGAGAGAGAGAGAGTTGTGGTAAAGGGGGGAGAGAGAAAGATGATAAAATAAGGAAATATGGGAGAGATAAAAATATGGAGTCATAGGTCCAATGAGAGATAAAGGAAGAGATAGGGAAAGGGGCAGAGAGATGAGGGAAGCATGGGGGGTAGAGAGAGAGTGGGGGGGGGGGGGCTTAAAAAATGAAATAGATAGGGATATATTAGGGAGAAATAAGCACAAAAGAGATAAATGGATAGGGAGAGAGAAATGATGAAGAGTGGGGGCGAAAATAAAGGTAGGGGGGGGGAGGAAGAGAAATGTGAGTGGGAGAGAGAGAGCGAGGAGGAAATATGGAAAATGGAGAGAGATATAAAGAGGGAGACATGGGGAGAGAGATAAAGAAATGGATTTGGAAAAACAGAGAGAGAAGATAGGGGGAGAGACGATGGAAGAATAGGGAGAGAAAGAGAGAGAAAGGGATAGGAAAAGAGAGAAAGAGGGAGTGGGGGTCTAGGGAAGGGGGTTCTTAGTGAAGGGAGGAGAGAGCCTATTATAGGAGGTATACATAAGGAAAAAGTGTACAAATTATGATGTAGATTTGCAACTACTCATGAAGTTTTAATCAAAATCATAAGACATGGACCTACTCTACTTCTCTCCGAAAATCAATTCACACTTTAGAACATCAATCAAAAACATGCAATGAGAAATAACACACATGCACACAATATTTTTCCAAGGAAATAAATCTACTAAAAATCCCAATTTCTTCTTGTGTTAATCTGATGAATAGATATGTATTACAATTGCTTTTCTCAACTGAGCACAACCTGGAAGTGAATAACCTATCTCTCTGCTCAATAAGAAGCTCTCATCTAGAATTAGTCAAATTCAACCTTTGCTTGAGCCCCTATTTCCTTGTTCATTGAGGCATCCACAATAAGAGTTGTCAAGTAATGAACCATCCTATGGACAAACTACCATTTTTTAGACATTTCGCTTTCGGTTATCCATTAGTTTATAGGATGGAGGTTGGGATACTGAATGTGTTCAAAATTTGATCAAACAACTTGACCCTACTAACACACAAGAATTGATGTTTCAGACAAAGGGGCTTCCAATTTAAGTACCACCAACCCTTTTATGACCAATAAAAACACACAAGAACTGATGTTTCAGAAACTGGAGCTTCCATTTTAAGAACCACCAACCCTTTTTATAACTAGAATAGAAAACAACTTCAAATCACATAAATAAATTTGAATATTATTGTTTTCCATTAGATATGTAGTGTTTGGATCTCGATCTCTGCATAAACAATATCACAATATTTTATTAGTTCAAATCTAGAATGAGAAATGCCAACATTACACGTGCATGTCACAACTATACATCTTGCACCATCTGATAATCTCAAGAACCACCATTCAAAACATGTAGACATTGCTCTCAATTGTAGATCCACACTAGATCAAACCAAATCTATCCACATTAGGAAGACCAACCGTGTAGAAGATTCTACGCATTGGGTTGTGGTGGCCAACCTCTCATCAAGATTCAAAATCATATTGCAAGGCATGTGATGAATGTAAAGGAAAAGGAAGGCTATCACGGAGGGATGAAATGCCTTTGAATCCACAAATGACATTGCAACCTTTCGAAAAGTGGGTAATAGATTTTGTAGGACCTATTCAGCCATAAGGAAAGACAAGCGCAAGGTACATTATCACTACAACAAAGTACTTGACTCGTTGGGAAGAAGTGCAATTAGTGAAGGATTGCAAAGGTACGACAGCCGTGAAGCTTCTATTTGAAAATGTGTTGATGCGATTTGGATGTCCCAAGATCTTGATGAGTGACTGTGGTATGCATTTCTTGAAAGAGGCAATTAGCGCACTAACGGAGGAATTTCAGGTGTATCACCAAAAGAACACACCTTATCACCCACAGGCTAACAAGACAATGAAGGCATTCAACAAAGTGCTTGAAACCACGCTGACCAAGGTATGCAATGCTCAATGAAGTGATTGGGACCTATGCATACCTGCAGTATTATGGTCTTATCAGATGACATGCAAGAAGTTAATGGGATAGACAACCTTTAGGTTGGTCTATGGTGTGGAAGCCGTAATGCCTATGGAATACATCGTGCCTAGTCTATGCATAACGGTGCTCACAGGTATGACAGATCGTGGAGCCCTAGAAGAGATGCTCGCGCAACTGGAAGAGCTAAAAGAAGAGATATTTTTGGCTAGATTTAACCAGCAGGTCCAAAAACGGTGTGAAAAAGAGTGGCATGATCGACATCCAGTTGGTTAAGTTGAATGGAGATCCCTTCCTAGGAAAGGTGAATGGCAGTCATTTGAAGCCATACACAGGTGGCCTGACCATCTGACTAGCTGACAAAAGCATGGTCTTAGTGCTCCAAGCAGCTGAAAGGAGGTGCGGTACTATAAACTACACTACCCGGCTTGGAGAGTTTTGTGGTTTCAGGATTGCGCGAAGTAGTGAAGCATCACAGGGTCTGCAATAGTGCGAAGACATCTATGCTAGTGCGTAGGTCTGCAGGAAAGTTACCATTAAAGTCACTTTTCATGATTTGATGGTCAGTTTGAGGCCAAATGGAGCAGGCGATAGGCATTTAAGGCGAACTTTATGGATTAGATTCTTGGAAATCTGTCGCCAATCTAGCATTAATGGACCGAATGTGGGGGGAATGGTCAAATTTGAATTCAAAGGCTCTATAAATTACAAGTGGTTTTCGAGCAAAAAACACTTGGCATTTTTAGAACTAAGTTGTTGCGCGCTCAAGTTTACATGAACTGAGACCTATTCGAGACTCTGAAAGTGAATTCATTGTTTGAGAAACTACCAGAGACATTGCAAGAATTGTGGAATAGCGCCATGTTAGCACCCACAGAAGCCATGGACACAGGAGTAGTGATAACAAAAGAAGTCGCGCAGGAAATTGTGGTAGTAGAAGCCCAAGAGAGAGCCAGAAAAATAGTTGAGGTCCCTGAATCACCCAGAACACTGAGACTTAAGAAGGATAATCTGGCAATGATACTGGTGCACATCTCACCAAGAAACCCACAGAGGACCAAGCTCACACTGCAGGAAAAGGGGAAGGCCATTAATCTGGAGGTCGACGAGGAGGAATCTAAAGAAATCCTAGTGGAGGAGGAGGATGAGGAAATGGAAGTTGAAACCCAGGGTGCGGACCCTATTACTAGGCTGCCAAAATATGTTCCTCCGTGCAAGGGCAAAGCCAAAGTGCTAAAGGACATAGATGAGAGCAAAAACTCTTTGCAAACCTTGTTGTTCCCAGATGATCTTGTTTTTAAGGGACCACACATAAGGTGAGTTCCTATACTGAAGCTTGAAGATTGGACCTTGTGGATCATGAGAAATTCCTACATTTAGCGACTGAGCAGCTAATGCACTGACAGTTTGACGCGACGACTAAAATGATTGAATTGGAGTTGGGAAAATGTCTCAAGGGTGTAGAAAACGTTAGTTGCTAAACCTGATCTGGGTGTCGCATTATCACCGTGCCCTAGTGACCACCTTCATCATCATGCAACTACTCTGCTTGGTGCATGATGGGTGTTTATGGTTGGAGGAGCCCATTCCCATCACATACCACTTGATTCATTGAATCACACAACTACCTTACTCAGGGAAAGATATAGCCAATATATCCGAAGGAAAAGGTGGCGAGTTGGCCCTCGTGGAAGCGATGAAGAAGAAGTTCAAGCTAGAGAAGAAGAAGCAAGGATATGCCATCTCTAGCATTAACAACCCTGTAGTCAAGGTCACGACACAAATACTAGCAGGGAAAGCGATGCGAAAGTGTCGTGCAGATGAGGTGCTCGTGCCTGTAATCTCACTAGCGGCCCAATGTGTGCAAGGAGTCCAGTTCAAATGGGCAAACTATCTATGTGGCGAGTTCCTTGCGAGCTGTCGTGAGGCACAGAAGCAGGGAAGAATGTTTCACTATGTGTGGCTCCTGCTGTCGACTGTACTGGTGGCATGGGAGATGCCTGAAGACAACCATTTCCCTTCGGTCGCGTTGGACCCTCAAGGGGCAGCGAAGCACACTTTGCTATGGGAAACCAAGGATGTGCAACATATAAAAGAAAGCAAGATGTTTTTGGTATTAATGGAGATGAATATCCAGATGAGGATCAATCACAAGCCGTGGTTCTCGCCCATAGTATACGCTAGTCTACAAAGCTTTGTAGAGTTCAAAGAAGATTTCCACCATGTCTTTATCAGGGTGTGAAAGGAAAATATGAAGACATGGCATACCCTACAGTATCTGGCGACTGATGATGTGATTTTCACAGTCCTCGAGTCTTGGCCGCTGGAGTGGCATGCTCCAGATGACTCCATGGTGGAAACAGATAAGTCCGTCACGCAGCACAAGAAGGAAGATACAAAGCTCTGAATGGCACAATTAGCAGAGAAGTGCAGAAAAGAGGAAGCAGAGGCTAAGGCCCATGACGTGCGTGACACTGTGAAATTGGTTGAAAACAACAAACAGGAGGTGAAGAGTGCGAAGGGCAGAAGTCACCTTCGCTCAAAACTAAGGCACAAACAGAGACAGAACAAGGTGGCGTGGACCCACAGATGACATCCACCCAAATCAAGCATCCACAACCGGGAGAGCAGGTAGTGCCATGAAAGAAAATAAAGGCATCAAAGACATCTTTCAACCCAATCACCCTCACTGAGGGGGATTTGCATGATATCGGAGAAAAGGTGAGGGATGTTACCGCGGAGGCTGTCCAGCTATTCGAAGAGCAACATCAGTTGGTATTGGGGGCTCTCTGGACAAAGTTGTAGGAGTTGCAGGTTTGCACTAAACAGGCTGGCACAGTGTCCATAAGCCTCGTGATCGGCAATTCAATTGTCCAGGATATATTACGCACAAGGGTGACCAACACGATAGTGCTACTAGATGGGGCACTTACTATAGAGAAGGAGGCCGACAATCCCACGGTTGGAAGTTTGAAAGGGGTAGGATTGAACATGGCTACACTCCCTCGGGAGACACTCTACCTCTTACAGGATGGAGTCACCATGGAATTTAGGGCTTGAGAGAGTCACACTCTACAAGTGAAGAGCGAGCAGTGCATCAACATTGAGCAATTGTGCCTACAAAGCAATGAGGCAATGGAGTAGAAAAAACAGATTATGCGGGTAGTAAAGAAAGCCTTCCAGATCGTCCATGAGTTGGACATTCAGGTAGAAGAACTGGTGGAGGCATGCATCCGCAAGTTAGCCATAGGGGTGCGTGACGCTTGAGTAGAGATGGATAGGGTTCAATAGGAGTTGAACCTATAGATCTCAGAATTGTAGTTGAAGTTGTAGCCTTCAACTCCGCAGGAACTTAGGGAACAACGTACCACCGCTATTACAATAGAAATGATGGCGGTTGACAGTACAGTGGCAAACTACATGTAACTTTTTGAACAATCATTCAAGGTCCTAACCACCCTACATGAGGACTCGAATGTATAGAATTTGGAGACAAAGGCACGCGAGATACAACAAACGTATGATGAAGTAAAAGGGACCATGCAAATGGTTTCCCTTATGCAGAGGCTTGCATCAATGCAGGAGGCAAAGGCGCTCAAGGAACAGGTGGATGTTGCTTGGCATAAAGAAGTAGTCTTAAAAGTGTGCCTATAGTCATGGATAGACAATTCTTACATGATCACAACCTCCATTGAAGGAAATCTTGTGAAACTATAGGCAACTCAGCAAAAGATTCAGAGTAGCAGGTCAGCAGCAATCAACAAACAACGAGTGGAAGAAGTCCACGAGGCGGCCGCTTAGTGCGCTGCTGAAGTTGCGGTGATACGAATAGAGTTGGGAGGTCTTCATGCTAATATCTCTGCACCGATAGAGTGACTCGAGGGCGAGTCACAATGTTTGTGTTGGGGGGCTGTTGGGCACAGGATCACCCAAGGGTAGTTTTAGGGCTTAAAGCCCATATTTAGGTCCAATTTTGTAATCCAAATGTAAAGACTCCACATTTTGTGGGCGCAGAGGATGTAGTTGTTAAAGAGACATAGGGTTGTCCTCCTTTATTTTGTAAATGTAATGTCAGCAGTAGAAGATCTACCCATTGTCCACGAACCATGGGATCGTATAAATAGAGCCAAGATCTAAGTAGTTAGAGGCAATAATTGACTAATGGAATAAGGCAAGATATGATGTATGAGAGATGGGTTGTAACGTAGGTAGAGGCTCTGCAACTGAGTGCACAGAGGCCTAGAAGTCTACAAATGAGTGCGTGAACACCTGCAACTGAGTGCACAGGGCGGGTCGAGTTTGTAATTTTCCAAAAGTATCAATAAAGAGAAGTATTCTACAATTTTTATGTTTTTATTTCCTGTTTAGGCATTTGGTTATGTTTGGATATGAATTTCATTTATAATGCTTATATGATGCGCGAATATATCTAATTGTGTTGGATAAGTGATCACAACTAGGAACATATGTTTATGCAAATCTAACTAAGATCTGATAATAAAGAAAATTAGCCTAGCTAGGAAGATATCGTAGTTCGCTGCCCTAGCAGTGCGAAAGGACTTCAGCCCCTGGTTAGGGTTGCACGAAAGACAATTGTACCCTTTCACAAAGGGTGGAATAGAGGGTTAAGCAACCTGCGTGAAGGCATGTATACCTAGAATAAAACAACATCACATCCATCTCAAGGGTGCGGAAACTTGGTTTCAACATCTTGCCATACTGCTTCGGGTGAGACTTCACTTCACACTCCGCAGGCTTATGCCAAAAAGGGCAGTAGTTTAGGGATTTGTTTGGCTAACTAACACTAAACCTAGGTCAAGCCCCCACAAGCCAACAACATTTGTAGAAAATTTTTTATAGCAAAAATTCCACGATGACCTATTTTTCAACAACGAAACCCTAGAATCAAAAGCTCTCATAGCAAATTTTATGCCACCAACACACAAATAGATAGATAAACAACTTAAAAATTATCCTCTTTGAGGGGGAAACCTCTTTTACATTAAAAAAAAGAAAAATTCTTGGATGATACAAATGACAAGGCCTCCTTTCTATATATAGGAGTGTAAGGGGTCACAATATAATAAGAGCCTACATAAAATTACTAATGTAAGGGAACAATAATAACAATAGTGGGTTTCCATGGGGAATAATAATAACAATATTAGGACTACATCAACAAAACAATAACAATAAGGGACTATACTATTATTATACGGACAATAATGGGTTACACTAGTAGTATAGGAACCTAACATATGTAATTGAAATATTATATTAACTATGACCATATACAATGTTTTACAATGATCGTGTAAGCTCAACTAAAAGTATTTAAAATTTTTCCCTTAAAGGATATTTGACATATCTTTATATAATATGAGGCAGTTCTTAGATCAATATTATTCGTCTCTATTTGGAGAGCCATTTAAACCAAAAATGAGAAAAACCATTTTTTTTTTCCTGTCTAGATTTCACATCGATTGGTCATGTAATCTCAACTACTTTGAAAGCTCAACTAAAAGTATTTTAAATTGTTCACTTAAAGGATATTTGACATATCTTTATATAGTATGAGGCAGTTCTTAGATCAATATTATTCGTCTCTATTGGGAGAGCCATTTAAACCAAAAATGAGAAAAACCTTTTTTTTTTTCCTGTCTAGATTTCACATCGATTGGTCATGTAATCTCAACTACTTTGAATGGTAAGAAAGAATTTAAATATTTTTATTGTAAAGATATTGCATTTTGCACTATATTATTCAAGAGTTCTATAATTTAATTGTGTGGAAATTCCAGAGTGTGGAAGACCACCCCATACATTGGTTACTTTGGCAGGAGCTTCAGAAATGCTAATGGCTGAAAACATTTATTTAATCTGCAGTCAAAGGCTCTAAATGCTTAGCTTTTTTTAAATTCTATCATTTTTTTCAAGAATATATGAGTAAATAATTCACTAAAAGACCAAAAAAATAAGATATCAAGTGAATTATGCTTACATTTGTAGCCTTATGGAGTTAAATGAACGAAAAGTTCAGTCTGAAGAACAAAATTATTTAAATCTTGTCGAAAGGGTAACTGAAACCACCAATTTACCAATATTAGTTTTGGAATCTGTGAAGAGTATGCAGGAATGTGGAGAAGTTTAAATTTCGAACAACAATCCCTTAGTGAGCTATAACCCCAAGGCTTGTCAGAGCATTTCACATAAGCGAAGCATACAAGTTGAGACGACTACTAACATCATCCCATTGTTGCAAAAACAATAGAGCTCCATATTCCGTAAAAGGATGGCTCCTGAATGTTTCAATTTATTATTACTAGCATTTGCACCAGATGTTGCAAAGGAAATGCCGTAAGGCATAAATTGAAGAAAGCAAATAGAGCAAAAAAAATACTTTGATAAAGAATAAGAATATATTGAACACTCAAATCAATGCCCCATTGACTGGAACCACTTAGTAGACATTCCATACAAAATGTGCATATGATCCAAGAACATTGGTGCATAAGAGAGCCAATTAGTGAGGTAACATAAGTATAAATGGTTTCATAAATTAAAATCCATAGGGCTAACAAATCTTGCCTAGCCATTTAAGATATAGAAGCTATCTTGTTTAGCCATTTAAAATATAGAAGCTTCGAAACCTTTGTATATGAGCTATTGTCAAAGGACTGTCTTTGTCCTCAAAAGCATTACCACTAGTACCAAGGAGATTAGGACCTTCAAGTTGCTGAACCCCATGTATTTCTAGTCAGAAACTATGGTTTTAACAATTTTTACTCATATTTTGGGCAAAATCAACCACAAAAAAACCATACCCAACCGGGGACCTTGTGGACGACCTGAACAGGATGGTGATGAAATTTGTAATCGAGCACAAAAAGGGCATCCTGCTTGCCCGCGATGAAAGCCGAATCCTTGAAAAACTAATCGAGTACTGTCGTCCCCGAAAGGAAAGCGCGGCCCATACGAGGTACATAACCATGTATGAATACGAAAGCGCAACAGGAGATCCGACCCATTTGTTCTTCAATGGATTACCCTATGACGCCCTGGCTACTGAGACGCCGAGGTAAGGAACCAGCGAAATATGGCATTTCATCGATCTCACAGACGACAATCATCCACTCCATATCCATCTCAGACTATTTCTCATCCTCCAGCAAACAGAGCTGCTGAAACTGGACGAATTTAAGTCTTGCATGCAGAAACAGAACGACGCCCTCAAATGAAATATTGAGAAACATGCCTAGGGAAAAGTCATGGCAGCGCCTGCGCAGGAACGTGGATGGAAGAAGGTGTTTAAGATGCAACCCGGATATATGACAACCATTCAAAATTTTCATTTCACCTGCTAGCAACTGTCTATCTGCGGGGTCTCATCGTATACCGATCTCATCAATTGGATGGATGAGATTAGTTTCATCGTCTAACACTTAAATCAAAGGCTCAGAAATGTACAAGTAACCTAAAAGGAAAGTTGATTTCAAATGGAAACGCCTTACGGCGTAATTAATAAAGTTGTTGATTTTATGATGGGAATCTCATTGGCTCAGGCGAGAGTTGAGGATGAAGCTTGCCAGAATCTACAAGGAATCAGATTCATTGTGATTATTCATATATATATATGCGCACCAACTCGGTGGGAGATTAGATCGGGAATAAAAGCGTTGTAAAGGGGAAAAGGCATATTATTAGCTTTAAGGAAAAACATGGAAAAAGCCTAGGCTAAGGGAAAAAAACAGGACGTTGCCTAACGGAAAAAATATGTGAACATGATAATGTTAAATAAGCATTATCAAGGCTGAGTAGTGGTTACTCATGCCTGGCAAGTTATCATCGCTCGGGCGGAATCAGAGGATTCAAGGTTCGGTGGTTTGGTGCAGTCAGCCATTGTTTTTCCGTTTTGAAGTGAATTGGTATGAAATTATGAACTTTACTCTCAATATTATTTGTATTATATCCATGTCGAAGATTAGATATCAATGATATCTAATTAAATTTATAAGTTGCAGAATTATTAATTTTCTATGGATTGCATGCTGATATCTGATGTATAATTTTATAAATGAATGGAGTGTGAGTTTATACATATTATCTCCAATGAATGCATGAAACCAGCTATGCTGATCAGGATAGTTTAAATTGATAAGTGATATGAAGGTACGAATTTTTTATGAAAACCTATTGAAGAATGTGTATTTGTACTTTAGCATATTTAATCGAGAGCATGCAGGTTGGTTGGTACAGAGAATGCATGACAAACTATTGTACAAGCGTAGGAGTTGGAATTGTGTGCTTAAGTTCATGAGTACTTCTGAAACAAGTGCATTTAGGTAGAGATGGTCTACAACCCATCTCAGGACTTTCCTGTGAGAGTAGAGGCGATTGTAACATAGAATTGTATTAGTTACGAGGAAGCAAACCCGTCTGCCCTTATTACATAGAAAATTCAAGAGTAAATCTAGGACATTTTATGCCCTACCTACAACCCTATAGCGTAATAAATATGTCCCTGTAAGGGCATTTCCTACTAACCGATTTACAAAAATTTGGGATGATCATGGTTGGTCAAATGGAAAGATAACCCTGTAGATAGAAACATTATAGACTAGAGTTATATAACAGTCGTGTGAAAAGCAGACTAATGCTTGCTTCCAACAATTAAATGCATAAAGAGATTCAGGCAATTCTGTCGAGATAGAATTAGATTCATATTAAACGAATGCATTACCAAAATTTTTGGATATGGAAGCATTATTAATTTAATCACAGACATGCATATCATATAAGAAAAGAGTAATAAATCAAGAATGGACTACATGGTTCACTGTTGAGAACCTTAGTAAACCTGGGAACTTGCATAAACATGGAGTCAAATGACTTCCTAGTAGATAATTTATACATGTATGAAGCTGTGTAAGCATAAAGAAATGAATTAGTACTCTACAGCCATAAATTCCTGTAAGAGGCATAATCCATTGTGCTTAGCTGAGATTTGCCTCAAAGAATCAAGTAAGGAAAAAGAAATAGAGTCCAAAAATGTGTTGGGCAAGATTATAGGCAAGATTACATTATCTATATCCACATGAATGTGCTGTTATTTTTTCGGAATAAGCCAAAAACGTATACATAACCAAGGAAGCCATGTAGAATGGAGGATAGAAAATGGCACCAATGGAAGTGTCAAGCAAACTGAAACAAACTTCCATAACTTTAAGAATAATCCAATTTATACATTCATCACATTTTAGCAAATATCTCACGACCATGTTCTAACTTATGTCTAAGAAGACCAGAGGGCAAGAATAAATGGCCATTGCAGCCCTAAAAAAAAAAAAGGCAAAACGCTCATATACATTCGGCCTAGCTGATGTCCATGCAACTGAAACAATAAGGAAAACTAAATACAACTGACAACTGAACTATGGCCTATTTTAGGTCATGCGAATAACATCACCACCGCTACCAAATAGCCAATGAATGTTCTTCCATCTGAGAAATTGTGGAAATCAGGGGTTTTGGGTCGGAACCCAAATGCCGAGGTGCACATAGCCATATCCCAGTTTCACTGAGTCCAGGAGCTCTACAGACATCCACGAACCAGCAAATCGAAAGTGATTGGGAGGGAGCAGTTTGTAGAAAACCCAAAGAAAATGCAGGAGGACCAAAGGCCATCAACCAGTGAAGCAGATGAAAATGAAAGGTTAATCTCCTAAATTTCACCGAGTTGTGCATCAAATCCATCATTCTGGAGGATACCTGAAACAATAGAAAGCATAACCATTATTAAAGCCACAGGAAGACTAGTCTACCTCAGATTTAATGAAAACTCACTTAAGGGGAAAAGAGTTGGGTTACCTATCAAACCATAAGAACCTAGAGTAGTTCTCCAACCCTGTAAGGTACATCACCAAACACGAATTAAGATAATAAAATAAATACCAGAGAAAGAGAAATAAATATGAAATGGGTTACTCACAAATACGTAGGGAAAAACTCAACTAAGACCGCGAGAGGAGCCATTGTGGTGAGGGGAGTAATGGCCATGAAACCCTGGGGATATTTTTACCAACCAGGGAAAAAAAACCCAAATCAAATATTCGCCATGAATCCTGTGAATTGACAAATCGAACTGTTGTTGTTAAAACCCTACCCCTTTCATCAAATGGCCAAGGACAGGGTGAAGAACTGAAAAAAATTATGAACTCTGAAGCAGAGAATGATCACAGAACAATAACAAAATGAAGGAACCCTCAACCCGTTCCCGAATCTAAACACTGCAAGGAGAAAATGGTAAATCACGATGGAGAAGGTAAGTCAAATGGTGTTAGAGTTTCGATGGTGGATCTAAACCGTAGATTGAGCAAGACAAATCTTCACCCTCGAAACTACCTCGATGAACTCATCCTGGAGACGTGTGCCATAAGACAATTGCGTAGGATATACAACCATGTTGAATTGACATAGGGTTACATTTGGCCGAGGCAAGGACCCAGCGAAATATGGCATTTCATCGATCTCACAGACTACAATCATCCACTCCATATCCATCTCGGACTATTTCTCGTCCTCTAGCAAACAGAGCCGCTGAAACTGGACGAATTTAAGTCTTGCATGCAGAAACATAACGACTCCCTCAAATGCAATATTGAGAAACATGCCCAGGGAAAAGTCATGGCAGCAGCTGGGCAGGAACGTGGATGGAAGAATGTGTTTAAGATGCAACCCGGATATGTGACAACCATTCAAATTTTTCATTTCATCTGCCCAACAACAGTCTAACTATGACCATTCAAATTTTTCATTTCATCTGCCCAGCAATCGTCTATCTGCGGGGTCTAATCGTATCCCGGTCTCATCAATTGGATGGATGAGATTAATTTGATCGTCTAACACTTAAATCAAAGGCTCAGAAATGTACACGTAACCTAAGAGGAAAGTTAATTTCAAATGGAAACAACTTACGGCGTAATAACCTTGCAAATTAAAAGAAAATAATAGACGAATGAAAGTAAATATGATCAAGAATTTTCTTCTGCTCCCTCGATTTTAGTTTAATACAATACAGGATATGATGAAGCTACCACATGGTTTTGAAACCAAATGTTCTTGCAAACACATATATGTCGTTGGCTCTATGCATAAAACATGTGAAGAGTATGCAAGAGTAGTAAGTTTAAATTTCAAACAACAATCCCTTAGTGAGCGACAACCCCAATGCTTGTCAGATCGTTTCGCAGAAGCAAAGCACACTAGTTCAGATGACTACTAGCATCATCCCATCATTGCACATACAACAAAGCTCCATATTCCATAAAAGGATGGCTCTTTAATGTTCGATGCTAAAATTAGAACCTCATAAAATAAAAACAAATAGCGGAAGGAAGGAAAATATGATCAAGAATTTGCTTCCACTCCCCCAATTTTAGTTTAACAAGATATAGGATATGACGAAGCTACCATGGGGTTTTGAAGTCAAATTTTATTGCAACCACACTTCCACACTCTCGACTTCTAAACTCATATACTTGAGAAAATTTAATATTTTCATGGTCGCTAATCAAAATTAGTGAAATCTTCCAAATTAATTTAAATGTGAAGCTATGTGAAACCCAAGAATCAATGCGCGAAACTTTGCTAGTTTGCTTCTATGCGGAGGTTTGAAAGCTATGCATAAGCAAACCTTCACACACAAGAAAACTAGAAACTTACAATAAAAAAAATAACACTTATCTGAAATTTATAATGAATGGGTACTATTAGCCCATGGAAGCCTTCTAATATAATTCAATGCTTCATTCCCTACATACACAATTTCTCTAGGCAAATAACAATAACCTAACAATGTTGTGCAGAACTATTATACTATGTTTATTTGGGTTCACAGAAATTTTGTGGAAAATCAATTGTGCTAGCCTTATAATTCATTAGACAAGGAGTATTAAAGAGCATTGCAAACTAGTATCATTGAAAAAGTAGGTTGTTTGGTTTTATGTTATGTACGCTTTCCTTGCCAATGGGCATGTTATTTAAATTAAATACAAATTCAAATAAACTATTATCACGAAGGGTGTTTGTCAAATAAGTTATTGTTAATTTATGTTCTTATTGTTAATTTATGTTCATAGTTTAGTTAGACAATAATTTTTTCATGGCAAAGAGCTTTCATTGTATGGAGTTTTCTCCAGGCTCCCTACAATGATAAATCTTCTACACATGAATATTAAATTTGTTTCACAACAAACAAGGGATGAACTAGGTGAGTAGTAATTAATAAATGAAATATAACGAAAATATAAAATTTCACAAAGAAGATGGTGAGCGGAAATGGTTCTTGTTTTGCGAAGTGTGAATGTGTAGAGAAAGCATGTGTGGAGGATTGTAAAAGGAATTCTCTAAAAATGATGAAATGTGAACCTGGCTTGCTGCTTTAATCAATTAATTCGTAATAATTAGCAGTAGAGGTAAAGACTATACTGCTTTGCAACTATTACCCTTGTTATGTAGATTATTTCATTTTTATTTATATATGTATTTAATTAGCATATAATATTAATATAATCAACCTATGATAATATAAACATTACACATATAAAAAGCCTATATCATATTAAATTGTAAATGGCCTATAAGTATCTATAAGTATTAGCAGTGCACTCCATCATCAGGTCATAACTTCAGAATTTTTTCTCGTCATGGCATACTGCTCTACAGAAGTTACAAAACAATTTCTTTAGGGTCTATACATACATCTGTAATAGCTATAAATATTCAGAGCAATGTTGGCCTCTCGTTCTACAAATCTCAAACCACAGACTTGGGTTTACTAGATTATGCACTCCACTTGCCAAATAATCTCTCAACACAAGGCATTGATATTTATAATGACCCTATGCTTTGCCTTTTGCACACCATACTTCTGATTTGGTCTCTTTACATTTCTCGAGATCCTGCAATTCTAAGATCAAATTGGCTAGTTGACTCTATATATGTTGTACTCCTCCATGAGTATCCCCAATCAGTGAAGCTTCCAACTTCATCACAATCTCCAATGCCTTAGATTGAGTCACAATATTTTGTTGTGTCAAAGATAACCTAATATGTGGTAGTAGCGCGGCTATGAACCACTCTCTATGTTGTTCTAGGGTTATATTAAAGTTTACTTGACCCATCAACACCATGAATCGTTGATCCAATTCCCACACAGATTCAGTCATTGTATGCTTGATTTCCTTTAGTTCTATAATGCACTGTGATTCTGATTTCAGCTTCTTGAGTTCGGACACCAATGCTTTCTTAATTTCATTGAACGAAGTCATCGGGTTGATCACAGAGTACTGAATATACCAGGTTAGCACTCTTTCTCACATCAATGTGATGAGCTATGTCTTCTTTATATCATCACTAGTGATCTTTCTTGTTGTCCATACAACATCAACTACAAACTAGAACTGATCACGATCCTCTTTTCCGAGTCCTTTAAAAATAGATAACATAATGTCATTAGTGATTCTCCTTCCTGGGGGGCTGTGAAAGGCAGGGGTGGGCCGTAGGAAATTAGGGGAGGGGAGTGGGGTGTAAGGGAATATGGGAGGGTGGGGTCTAGGGAATATGGGAGGGGGTGGGGTCTAGGGAATTAGGGCGAGGGGATGGGGTGTAAGGGGGAGTGGATAGATGGGGAATCACAAGGATGCTTTGATTCTTCTCAACTCCTAACTTCGAGGTGCCTTCAGGAAAAGTGGGGGAATGTCGCAGGGTTGTAGAGTTACTTCTTTATTCTTCACTCTCAGATCCTCCTGACAAAGGGCTATAGTCCATCTCAATAAAATCATTCAAATCTATTCCGTATCATTTTCCACTTGACATATACCCTGGTTTAGGCTTATTTCTTCTTCGTCCAAACATTAATCTATTTGCATTCGTAGAATCCCCTTTTCACAAAATAACATCTGAATCCATAGATTAAAATATCTTAAAAACATACCTATGGTCCTTTGAAAAATATTTGTTCAGCTTCAATATAGGACACAATTGCATCTATCACGATCTCAGTGATAAATCCTCCCAAAATGCTATCAATCCAAAAATTGACAGCCCTAGAGATACTGTTATTGGCATTCTTGAGTCTCTGTATCAATTTTGGATTCCACTCATTAGGCTCATCGCTCTTGAAACACATCTTACGCTCGATTAACTTAGATACCCACTTGTACAATTCAATGTCGAGCAAACCAAATAATATATCGTATTTCTCTTCGAAGATCTGCTTCTGCAACCAGTCTTTAACTAATAATCGAGGGATTTTGTTCTCTTTTTCTGCAAATTCTCTTTCTTTTTATTCAACCCACTCTTGGATTTCTTTCTTCAAAAGATGCCAAAACATATCTCTTAAGCAGATCCTGGTCCTGACAATAAAACCATTTGTTGGTTTAAGAGGGCTTGACCGAGGTACAGTGCATACTGCACACCAACAAAACCCTCAACCACTAGCCCTTTTAGCAGTGACCTGGAAGTAGATCACAGTCTCACCTGAAGCAGTTATGGGAGGTTGTAGAACCAGGTTTCTGCAGACAGAGGGATATGCGCATTTTTGTGTACATGTCAAATAACTTCGCATTGATGATTAATCTTATGGATTGATACTTAATGCACACACATAATAGAAAATAGTATAACATGTATTATTTTCCATAATTTATTAAAAAGCATGCATAACCATATCAATAAAAATAAAGAATCAACATAGAAAGATACACAATACTTCACCAAAACTTCTTCTTTATTAATAAGGATCTTCAAGACATGCTCTTCCCCGACCTGCACACCCAACTACATGTGGTCTGTGCATTGAACTGTAGACTCTTCAAGGCCTCCATGCACTCAGTTGCGGATCCTTCCCCAAAAATACATACTATAGATACAAAGACTCAATTCACTTATGATCTTCTCATGACATTATTCCTATTTGACAAAGTATTACATCTCCTTATATAGGTTTCGATACTTCAAAACAATGGTTGAAATATTATGGATTCGACAAAACAATGACTAAAATCCAATACCTGTTACAAAATAAGGGGCTTTGACCTCCTCCAAACCCCCTAAAACACCACGCGATGAATATAAATTCCTCAGCTCCGTGTTCTCCACTCCTTAAAATGTGGAGTCTCTAACCTAAAGCTTAGACCAAGTTGGGTTCTGCCCAACACTTTTCATATGATCGACATGAGAAAATGGAAAAACTAATAGGTGTGACAGTAAGAATATTAGAAGAAAATAGTTTAAGATTGATCACAATATAATTGAATATATTCTTATTATTCATATTTTCTATCATTCAACATTGTAACATTGTCACTTTGCACTCAAAATTTTTATTTCATCATTTTTCATCAATCAAGTTACTAACAATCTCTCTCATCTCAAAAAACTAAGGTAACTAAGAAAATTTAAAATTAAATTGGCCAAATTAATCTTAGACATATTTAGCATATTTAAAATGATCAAAATAATTAAATGTTCAACAAATTTTGTATGACCGCACACAACTGAAACCAGCCTAGATCCATCTTAACCTAGGATCTATCAAGCTCCAAGAAGGATAAAATATCTCTAGGTGCAAATCTTTCCTCAATTTTTGCAGTAAAAAAAGAGGTTTGCACCACAAGAGATTTGATCACTCTCGGCGCTTGATAGATCCAAGGTTAACATGGATCTAGGTTGGTTTACATATTTTATGAAAAAATGGGCTATCTCAACATCTTCATAGAAAATATGCCCCAAGAGTATTTTTATTTTGAACGAGGCCATAAAGATTATCCCATTTACATCCATATATATTCTTATTGTATACAATTGATTGCAAAAAATAACTAATCACAGTATCCTTAATGTTAACTATTTGAGAAAATAAAAACAATAACATACCTCTAAATCATTAAAACTATGAATAAAACATTAAACCCCACACTACTTGAAACACAGATCATAAACCATACCACTTGGGTTAAATTCCTTTAACTATGATTTAAATAAACTTAAGAATATAAAATCATCAATATTTTAAATTATAATATAAAAAATTAATTAAATAAATAAAAAATTATATTTTCAAAAATTTATTTATTTACCTTAATAAAAAAAAAAATATTACTTAATTTTATTAAAATTCAAAAATTGTCATGATTTATTTTTAATAATCAAAATCACAAATCTAATTAAAATATCCCTAGTTTAAATTTTAAAAAAATTAATTAATATAAACATTTTCTTTATATTTTGCGTACAAATATTTGAACCATATTTCCTTTCCAAATATTAATTACTGAGACATTATGTATTAAATAAATTCCTATTTATAAACAACACGTGAAATTACAAATAGGTTCTTTATATTTTGGATATGGAAGATTTAAATTCACATTAAATATCATTTCCAAATATTAATTCCTCACATTTTAGATTAAATAATTCTTCATAGATAAACACAATCATTTTTATTGAGTTAATAACATATTTAAAAAAAATAAAATTACAAGATATTAATAAATTCCTATTTATAAATAACACATCTAAATACAAATACAAATAGGGTCTTTATATTTTGGATACGGAATATTTATATTCCCATTAAATATTATTTCCAAATATTAATTCCTCACATTTCAGATTAAATAAATCCTCATAAATAAATAAAATCTTTTTGGATCAATGGGGGATGGAAAGCTTATTTTGGTCTTGAAATAACTGTAAAACAGCAAACCTCGTAATGTGGGATAAAAAGAAGTTCCTCTTTGAAACTTTAGTCACTCCTGTTATCTTATATGGCTGTGAAGTTTGGGGCTGCAGCATCTCCAGAGAATCATGGAGGAAAATTGAGCAAATCCAGAAGCGTTTTATAACTTATAACCTGAAAATTAAAAGTAACACGCCGTATCCTATTCTCCTTATAGAAGCAGGTCTTTCTCCTATTGAGAGCCTAGCTATGCTCAAGTTTCTGATGTACAAGCACAAGCTCAATAACATAGACAATCATAGACTTCCTAAGCTAGCTTTCAATTCCAACCAAAATCACCTAAGGCTTAACCGATGATGGCATAAGGACACAAGGGCCTGGTTAAACTATTGGGAGGTCAATGAGAACGATGCTTTGCAAAACATAAATAACATTAAAGATATTGTTACTTCTAAGTTCAAAGAGAAATTATGGTGTGAGAAAGATTTAGCATCTAAAAGAAAATTAAATTATTATAAGAAGGTCATCAACCCCACCCTTGAAGATCAAAAGTATCTCTCTATTCTAACTAGCTCAAAAAAGAAAATTAATATAGCAAAGATTAGAACGAATTCTCATGAGCTCCATAGTGAAACTGGCCACTGGGTAGTTCCTAAAACGCCATGGATAGAAAGGATCTGCCATATTTGTGAGAATAGGAGCATCGAGGATGAAAACCACTTCCTCTTAGAGTGCCCTGCATACAACCACATTAGATCTCAATTTCACAACCTTTGTTACAATACTGACCTTCCTAGCCTTTTACAATGCCAAAATTATAGTAAACTCGGGAGGCTTCTCTCCAAGCTTTTTGAGCATAGGAATAAAATCTTAAATCAAAATAAATAATTTGTCTTTTTAGGTCCGATAGATCATTATTTGGTTTCAGCGGACGT
>APFE030712803.1:95071-107830 GCA_000404065.3 Pinus taeda
TAAAAATGGAGTACATGGCGGGTCAGAAATAATTTGGCTGTAATAATAATTCTTATCCAAGAGTTGAAGTTTGGGCATTGTACCCTCCGTCTATACAACATCATTTGATGATGACGAGCTTGATATACTCTCTAACACGAGCATCTTCATGATCTCTAAGTGCATTTTCATTCATTGATTTATTACGATGTCGTCAAAAGAAGATTTGAGATCCCCCATGTGGATGTGGTCATGAGAAGGTTTATCTTGTACTGACACTTTGAATTATGTGGTAGTGAGTTTCTTTGATGGCGCAATTGATATTTGACTCCTCTTCATTGTTAAGCTGCTTCTCATGTACACATCTCGAAAGAAACTTCGTTCTTCATTGTTTTGAAGAATGAATAGCTTGATGATTGAAGCCTATATGTTGACCTTTGACAATGAAGGATTAGGATAAAACACATGATAGCACGAGAGTGGTCGATATCGACAAGAGGTAAGCCAACAGGCCAATTTCATTTTGAAAATTTTAAAATTAATTGAGAATAAGATTTGTTGATGTGCCAAACCCTACCAAACTAGATTTGACCATAGCACCTTACCTATGATCAATTCCTTCTCATGCTTGGCACTTGCAGTAGTAGCAATGAGTCTCATCCCCTCCAAGGGCAACATTAATTGCCAATTAGCAATAATGATTCCAACAATAATCACCCACATTAATGTATTGATTCTACACCAATAACAATAATCACAACAGAAGCGAGTGTGCCAAGTGAGCTTACCAAGATGATTTGGGAGGTCCATTACAACTGGGTCGTAGGACACTCTAGTGTGGAGAAGACTATGGCAGTACTATAGAAGTATTTTCTTGGCCAAAATTCAAACATGATGATGGAAAATGTATCAGATCCTGCATTGCTTGTGTCATTGCCAAACCAAACATTAAGAAGCAAGGTTTATACACTCATTTGCCTACTCCTAGCTGGCCTCGGTAATCCACCTCCATGGACTATATGGACAGTCTTCCTTCTACCAAGCATGGTAATAACTATCATGTGTTTGTGGTCCTTGATATATTTTCTAAGATGGCGATATTGGTTGTTTAGTAGAATAATATTGGAACAAAATCCATTTCTAACCTCTACTTCAGATGAGTATGGGTACTTTTTGGGATCCCGTAGACCATTATATCAAATCATGATAGTAGGTTTCTAAGCACATTTTGTTTGAACTTCTGTTCATTTTTGGACACCAAATGCACCAAGTCAACTGCATTCCACCCCTAAACTGATGGCCAAGCAGAGGTCATCAACAAGATGATAATGCACATATTACGCATGTACAAATCTAAGCATCCATGAACATGGGATGAGAGTCTCCCCTATGTGTAACACAACTACAACAAAGCTCTCCGTAACTCAACTCGACACAACCGTTTCATGTGGGCCTAAGCTTTCAACTATTATGTCCCATTGATGTTGCAATGCCTCTTGCAACTACACATACAAAATTTGCACATGTCCAAATCGAAGCTAACAAGCCCATCAAGTTTATTGAATGCATTTAACACATCCACCAGCAGATTCATGCTATTCTAGGTGAAGCCAATACTAAGTAGAAAAATTCCATGATCAACATCGGGTGCCACATAAGTTTCAAATGGGTGACAAGGTTTGGTTACATTTACAAAAGGAACACCTTTTCGAAGCCATCGAAAGCTTTGACCACTCTAATATGGGCCTTACACCATTACCAAGGTTGTGGGCGACAACATTTTTTAGCTAAGTATCCCCCTATTCTTTGGCATGCACCTAATATTCAATGTGGACCTCCTTTGACCATAGTTTCCACCATTGTTGGACACATCAGATATTGTTGAGCAGCTGAAACCAACAAAAGATCAACCCAAATTGCATTGAAAAGACCACAAATGATGAGATCAGGGAAACACAAACTAAAAACAATCGCTAATAGAGGATTCAACTGTACCGAGTCATCAAATCCAACAAGCTCCTTAACCAAGGGAAGTGGTTAACTAGGGACCAAGTTCAAAGGAATTTCCCTCACCTTATGGAGGCACTCAATGCAATGGGGACCTTTGCTTCCTGAGGGGGAGGACTGGTACAAGTGGATATTGGTGGCCACCTTCCTATTTTACTTGGATCCCCAACACTATTTTCTATTAATTTCATATTTTTTAGCATACTTTCCTATTTTTGTAGTTTTCTATTTTTGATAGTTTTCTGGTCCTGAACTTACAAAGCCATTTTAAGGCCCTAAACAACTTTTTTGGGGGAAATGTACATTCAATCAATGATTGCAATCAAAAGTTGTTTCTCTTGGATATAAATTTGTAATTGGATATCATGCACGCCAAAAAAAGAATGTATGTCAAAGTTACAACCCCCGGGAGGTTGATGTTGCAACTAACCCCATCTGGGCCTCTACCTTTTGGTGTTTCATCTCCTAGGTTTAGGTTTTTTGATGTTTAGGGTTTCTCATTGTTTCTTCATGATGAAAATGACACTAAGCCTCATTATCACACAGTTTAGAACACATGTCTTCATCACATGTCTTCTCAGAGATAAGCTACCTTTGCTTAAGTTAGTTTGTTTTCATTCTGCATGTAAACAATTTCTAAGAATTTCTATTTATTAATTGAAGTTCAGTTTCTCTGTGTTTGTTTTTAATCTATATTTCATTTCATTCCTTCAATGTATCTAAGTGTTTATGTTTTAATTTTGTATTTCATTTTGTCCCTTTCATAAATCCAAATCATCTTCCATCTTCCTAATAATGTTGTTTGTAACTTTCAAAAAGGTTATTTTCATACACTATCTTCTTCTATGGAAAATGACGATTAAATTTATTTCCAATGTGGATGAGAATAGATAAACTAGCAATGGTGCAAGGGTGGATTTTAAGAGAACTAAGGGCTTTGTTACGATGTGTAAAATATATGAAATGTCTACACATTTACCTTCTCATATGATGTATTATGCTCATTGCTTAATAGCATTCAAGTATTGGTTCAAATTCATTAACAAACCACCTTGATATTCCCTCGTGTAGAGTTATTGTAGGTCAATTATATATCTTACTCATAATAGGGGGAATTAGTTCTTGAGTATCCTAATGAAATGTTAACTATGAGAAAATTAAATGAACAAGGATTGTCTATCTTAAATACAATTATAATTTACTTATACTATTGGCATAGTTATATATTATTCAAAGGTATTAACATTTAAAAAAGTAATATAACAAGCTATTCATACCATCTTTTTGGATGCAAAATATCATTTCAATGTGGGTCATCCTCTTGTTACTCAAAAAGAGGACTTGGTAGTTGATGGCCTAAAAATGTCAAATGTTGGTCATTTTGTTACCACTTGTCATTTAGCCAAAAGCGCATTGTTCTATTCAAAATAAATTTAAGGCAATAAATATTGTTATAAATAAAGGAAAGAAAATGTAGAAGACAAACAATAGAAAACATGGGAGGTGAATTATAAATGGTGTTGTGATAAATGATTATCTAATCATCCATGAGATGTATTCTAAGATAACTGAAATGTAATCAATATGTTATTTTGTTGGTAGCTTTGAAGGCAACTTAATAATATACAAGGTTTATAAAAAAAATTAAAAAAGAAAAAAATTAAAAGTTATGATAAGGCAATATGTAGGTCATTGCATTGAATTTGGTGAACAATTTACATTATTATTACAAGTATATCTAACAAACTAGATTTCTTGTTATTGATCCAACAACTTTCAAATTCCTTTTCTGAGAAAAAGGACGTAGGTAAATCTCTTTTTTTCTAAAGCAAGAGTCGTTCCTTCTATTTGATGGGACCCAGCCCACGCTGTCGGGCTTTAACGCTTTTAACCCGCCACTTGGATGCCTGCGTGTCCACCTGTACTGTTGTTATTTCCCGCACCTGTCTTTAGTAGCTGAGAATTTTAATGTCTGCAGTTAATGCTCCGTCCTTGCCTCGGTATCGGTTGATATTCTAACCCTAACTTCACCTTCGCGATTATTCGGTCATTTGCTGCTTCACTTGGAAGGTTTTTGGAGCTCTGCGAAATGCATTTGTCTGTGGTTTTATTGGATATCCCCTGGTGCTGTAATGTGATTCAATGGTGACGGATTGTCTTTACTCTAGTTCTGATTATGGCGGAGAACTCTTTGGTATATCTGTTTGGTTGTTTTTGTCAACACTGTGCCTGTGCGCGTCTCTGATTGTTCGTTGTGACTCTGGGTAAGTTCCACTCGTTTACTGTTCTGTTAGGGAGATTATGCATCCAAGTTCTGGTACAGTCTTGTTTTGCTGGATTTTAACTGGTGATTTCGTTCCTGGTTCTGGTCTGATATCTGCTCCTTCTCTGTGTATGAAATTCGTGCTTCTGTTCTGGTTCTTGTCTGTATTTTGGTGACAAACTCGTGGTTCTGAAAACTGGTGCTGCTTCGCCGTCCGAGCAGGTCGATGGCAATGCGTGGAAGACTGTTAGTTCAGGTATGCTCTCACTCCTTGATTCAATCTCTGGTTTTGTTTCATTCAGGGTCTAACCCGCATGTTCCTCTGGTCTTTTAGTTGGCTGTGGTGACTCTTGTTTCAGTTTGGCGGTCTCTCTTCTCACGGCTTCCAGGTAATCTCACATTACACTTCGCTTATTTGTCTTTTCAAGTTGTTTATGCTTCAGGTCGAGGGTTTCATACCCTGTATTCGGCAATCCCTAACATATGTTAATGGTTTGGTTGCAGGTCTCTTGCTGGGACCTGGAGGACGCACGGTTTGGCCTTCAGCTACGTTCGACAATTCAAAAGTTCTTGGTAGGCCTGGAACCTTTGCATATGTGTTGTGTCTGATAGGTCGTAGGTCAAGTCTGGTAATGTGTCTGCCTATGTATTCTCGTATGAGATGTCACTTATCTATGACGCGGCTCTCCTGATTCTGGCTTTCGTTTAACAGTCCAACCCTTACGAGGGTTTCGTCGCCTGTGTGTTGGTTATCAAACCCTAACGACGGTTTCGTCTCCTCATACTCTGTCTAGGATGTTGGGTTTATTCTGCTCTGGTTTCGATGGCGAGTTTCTATATGTGGAATGTTGTACTGGTTTTGAAAACGCTAATATATGTAACCCTTAAGGGCCTGTCACTATTCGATTCCTTTTGGACTGTGCATTATTATGGGTACTGTACTATAACTGTGTTTTGAATGAAATATGAGAAGAGTTCTATTGTATGTACCTGTATATTCGATTTCTTGTGATGCTCTGCCGCTGCTATGTGGTTCTCGTACTGGTTATTAATTTTTTTGTTGATATTGAACTGTGGCCGCGATCTTTAAATTGTAATTCTGTCTGCTGGTCGACAGGAGTTTCGAACTTCACTTTGTTACACTTCATTACAATTTAATTTACAGTAATATAAAATGATAATGCTCGTATGTGGGAGATTGTTCAACAACTTAGAAAGTAATAACAAATGATTGATGGACAGTTTCTGTAGGTACTTGAATGCTCTGTCTGTTTGATTATTAAGCTTTTCAATTCTTATTCTACTTGAAAACAAAGGACCCTTCTTTTACATTGTTATTTTGCTTTTATAGCCTCTTCGTACAGTTAAGGCTTGCAGTTTGTCCCTACCTGTTACAAAAGCAGTTACGTGTTCTGTTCTTACTTTTAAATGTAACTGTTTAGATAATCAAAAGGTTTATAAAAGAAACCAATTGTTATTTTCCTAATTCCCATAACTACCCTTCACTTGGCAATAAAACCAATCCATAAACTTAACTGTAAAGAACTGGAAAGTAAATCTCCTAACTACCTCTGACCTGTAAAAATAAGAATAAAAATAAAAGAAAAAATTATTTCCAGCAGAATCCGACAATTTTGGTGTTCTGCTCATGAACCTGTTTGGGGTCTATCTGCTTCATCATTGGGAGCTGGATGCTCCTGCATCAGGCTCCCGGGGTGAGAAAAGATCATGACTCCTGTTCATGAGTTCTGCCACTGTTGTCCCTATTCGTTCAATCTGCCTGGCGTCAAGCCATGAGCTGTCCTCTATTGGACGGTTCTTCCACTTGACCAGGTACTGAAAATAATTCTTCCGCCGAGTACGTCTAACTACCTGATTTTCGAGGATGCCTTCGATCTCAGGGGGTTGGACATAAGGCATCTGTTTCTTCCAACTGTCTCTGTCTTCTTGGGTGTGCTGCGTGGATTGTCCTGATTCATCCGTTTTTTCTTCCAATAGTTCGCCTGAATATGGAAACAAATCTGCCACATTGAAAATAGGTGATATGCCTATTCTAGGTGGTAGCTGGATTTCGTAGGCATTCGCTGAAAACTTCCACAAGATTTTGCAAGGTCCTATTTTCTTGTATTTTAATTTGTTGTACGTACCTCTAGGAAACCGCTCCTTGCGTAAGTGTACCAGAACTTCATCCCCTACCTCAAAATGGACTTCTCGCCTCCTCAGATCTGCATGTTCCTTATACTTCAAGCTGCTGTCCTGTAACTTTGCCTTGACTTGTTCATGCAAATCTCGCATAGCATTCGCAAAATCTTCGCCATCTGCACTCCACCGTTCCTGTAAACCAAGATCCTGAAGCTCATGCACTCCTCGTGGGTACATTCCATAAAGAATCTGGAAAGGAATGAGACCTGTGCTACGATTCAGTGAATCGTTGTAAGAAAACTCTGCTTGTGCCAGCACTCGGTCCCACATTCTAGAATTTTCTCCGACCAAGCTGCGTAACAGATTTCCTAGACTTCTGTTCACAACTTCTGTTTGTCCATCAGTCTGCGGATGGTAAGCAGAACTGTAGCTTAATTGGGTATTCATTTTCTTCCATAAGGTTCACCAGAAATGTCCAGTGAACTTTACATCTCTGTCTGATAGGATGGTTGTGGGTAACCCATGTAATCGGACAATCTCATTGAAAAACAAGTGAGCCACATAAGTAGCATCACTGGTCTTCCGACAAGGTACAAAATGTGCCATTTTCGAGAAACGGTCTACCACTACCATTACTGAATCATACCCTTTCTGTGTCTTAGGCAATCCCAATACAAAATCTAAACTCACAGAATCCCAAGGCCTGCCTGGAATAGGTAATGGCATGTACAGTCCTGTGTTCTGGCTGTGTCCTTTTGCTAATTGACACACCTTACACTTAGTCACAAAACGTTGTACGCCCATCTCATTTTTGGCCAAAAGTAAAAGTGACTAAGCTGTTCCAAAGTCTTGTCAATCCCAAAATGTCTAGCCAATCCCCCACTGTGGTTTTCTCGAATGATATTCTCCCTCATTGAACAACTGGGGATACACAATTGTCCTCTCTTGAAAAGTAATTTCTCCTGTATATTATAGTCCACCCAAGGACTGTTTCCTCTTATTAAAGGATTTTGGCACGCTTTGTAAGCCTCTCTAAAATCTGGGTCTGTCTTATATAGATCCCGCAAATGTTCGAATCCCAAAACCTGCACAGTGCTTTCCTGCAATAACAAAGTTTTTCTACTCAACGCGTCGGCTACCTTGTTCGCTTGCCCACTGATATGTTTCAGCACAAAATTAAAACTTTGTAGGTACTCCACCCATTTAGCGTGCTTATGATTAAGTTTATGCTGCTGCATTGCATACTGTAATGCAGAATTATCTGAGAACAGCACGAACTCGTTTCCCAGCAAGTAATGCCTCCAATGTCTTAATGCATGTACTACTGTGTAAAATTCCTTATCCTAGGAGGAGTACTTCTGCCTACTTTCATTCAGTTTTTCACTGAAAAACACCACGGGTCTGTCCTCTTGGCTGAGCACAGCCCCAATTGCTGTCCCACATGCATCACAATGTACCTGAAATAGTTTTTGAAAGTCTGGTAGCCTAAGGATTGGTCTCTCCATTATTTTCCTCTTTAGTAGCTGAAAGCTCTTTTCCGCCGCTTCTATCCATCGAAAAGGTTGGCTGGCCTTTTTGATGGTCTCCAACATAGGAGCACAGATTCTGCTAAAATCTCTTATAAACTTTCTGTAAAAACTTGCTAATCCATGAAAACTCCTTACCTCGAACAAATTCTTGGGTGACTGCCAATTCACGATTGCTGTCACTTTCTCTGGATCCATTTTCAATTCATTCTCTGCTATAACGAACCCCAGATAAATCAATTCTCTCTGCAAAAATGTACACTTCTTCAGATTAATCAATAATTTATTCTGCTGTAGCTTTTCAAGCACTCTTCGTACATGCCGGAGGTGTTCTTCACGTGTCTTACTGAAAATCAGTATGTCATCGAAATAAACAATTACAAATTTCCCTATGTATTCCTTTAGCATCTCATTCATAAGTCGCATGAAAGTGCTGGGAGCATTGCTTAAACCAAACGGCATGACCAGCCATTCATATAAGCCTTCATTCGTTTTAAAAGCTGTCTTCCATTCGTCTCCCTCACGTATCCGTATTTGGTGGTATCCACTTTTTAAATCTATCTTGGAAAAATAAGCCACCCCACTCAAACAGTCCATCATATCATCCATGCGCGGTAACGGAAATCTGTACCGTATGGTGATTTTGTTGATGGCTCTGGAATCAGTGCACATCCGCCATTCTCCTCCCTTTTTGGGGGCGAGAACTGTCGGTACAGCACACGGGCTCAAACTTTCTCTGATTAACCCCTTATCCAATAGCTCCTGCACCTGTTTTCTAATTTCTTCGTTATCTTTGGGGCTCATTCTATAAGCTGCCTTATTCGGTAAGCTGGCTCCTGGTATGAAATCAATATGGTGGCTAATGCTCCTCTTGGGAGGTAGCTTATCCGGCAAGTCGTCTACTACTATATCTGCAAACTCCTCTAACATCTGCTGTATTTCTACAGGCAAATTTGTGATTTCTGTGTGCAACACAACTGTCCTAGTCCTCCTTACTACAACAAAATTCATTTCACTACTTTCAACCTGTTTCAAAAATTGTTTTCCGTTTACAAGTAACGCCTTTGGTTCATTTCCTTCAACTGCCTCTTTCTCCTCTCTGATGGGTACAAGGGTATGTTTAACCCCATCTTTTTCGAACTTATAACAATTTAACACCCCATCATGTATCACTTTCCTGTCATATTGCCAAGGTCTGCCCAACAAAATGTGGCACACGTCCATTGGCATAATGTCGCAAACAATTCTGTCCTTATAACGCCCAATCTGGAATTCCACTTCACTCTGTTCATCCACCAGCAACTGGTGTCCTTTCTGTAACCACGACACTCGATATGGAGTGGGGTGTTTCAGACGTTTCAACCCTAACTTTTCAACCATCTCGACTGACACTAGATTTTCAGTACTCCCGCTATCAATTATCATTTTGCAGCACTTACCTTGTTCTTTACAAACTGTTTTGAATAGAGCCTTCCGTTGTGTCTGTTCAATACTTTCAGTAACCGGTTTCACCAACACCTTATGCAATACTAGAGCTTCTCCTGTTTCTGGGGCATTTTCTGCCTCTTGAGGAGGTGCTGCTGCTTCCTCTGGTTGTGCCATATAGGCACCTCTCTGTCCAGTAGGATCTGTCTCTGGGCACTCAAAAGAGCGGTGCCCCCACTTGTGGCATCTATAACACTGGTATCCAGTTCCCCTTCCGCGACCAGTTCCTCTACCACGCTGAAATGATCTGCCACCTCTCATTCCATCTCCTTTCTCTGCTGTTCCCGAAGTCTTCGAACTGCTGGCTTCCTCGTTGTTGCTGGCAGTTCGGCCCCTACCATAGGACTGGCCTCTTCCTCTGTTAGACCCATGTCCTCTCTGGGCATTCTGTCTTTGGTTAAGCTTTTCTTCCGCTTTAACTGCACTCTGATATGCCTCCTCGGTATTGTTGGGAGACAAAATACTTATCTCGTCCAAAATTTCCATCCTCAGCCCATTCACATATCTAGCTGTCCTCTCTACTGTGTCCTCTGTATATCCTGCTCATAAATTTACTCGGTAAAATTCCTCTGTATATTCCTTTACCGTCAGACCCCTTTGTCTCAAGTTCTGAGCTTGTCTATGCAGCGCAATCTGGTAATCTCTTGGCAGAAATCTACCCTTCAATTTAGCTACCATCCTTGCCCAGGTCTTTATCGGAGGCTTGTTCAGCCTTTTCCTCTCATTCTGGACACTGTCCCACCACAGTGTGGCGTGTCCCTTCAACTTCGTTGCTGCAAACTTGACCCTACGGTCTTCACTAATTTCTTCGCATTCAAAGTACTTGTCCATCTCGCTAATCCAATCTAAAACTACATCAATCAATAAACTGCCATCATAAGTCGGTAACTTTGGTTTTGGTTTACTATTTGACAATAACACAGACTTCAACAGTCTTACTTCTGGCGTGTCACCGTCATCTCCTCCTGCTGGTGTTCCCACTTCTTCATCACTCACGTCACCTAATTCCGGATCTCTCCTTCTGCCTGCCTCTACTGCTTCTAATCGAGAAGTAAGAACTCGAAGTTCTTCCCTCAACGCCTCATCTGCCATCCTTCGGGCACCTCTGCCTCGTCCTTGTCTGCCTATATCCATTTCTCTCAGATTTCTTCAGCTCAACTGCTCTGATACCACTCTGATGGGACCCAGCCCATGCTGTCAGGCTTTAACGCTTTTAACCCGCCGCTTGGATGCCTGCGTGTCCGCCTGTACTGTTGTTATTTCCCGCGCCTGTCTTTGGTAGCTGAGAATTTTAATGTCTGTAGTTAATGCTCCATCCTTGCCTCGGTATCGGTTGATATTCTCACCCTAACTTCACCTTCGCGATTATTCGGTCATTTGCTGCTTCACTTGGAGGGTTTTTGGAGCTCTGCGAAATGCGTTTGTCTGTGGTTTTATTGGATATCCCCTGGTGCTGTAATGTGATTCAATGGCGACAGATTGTCTTTACTCTGGTTCTGATTATGGCGGAGAACTCTTTGGTATATCTGTTTGGTTGTTTTTGTCAACACTGTGCCTGTGCGCGTCTCTGACTGTTCGTTGTGACTCTGGGTAAGTTCCGCTCATTTACTGTTCTGTTAGGGAGATTATGCATCCAAGTTCTGGTACAGTCTTGTTTTGCTGGATTTTAACCGGTGATTTCGTTCCTGGTTCTCGTCTGATATCTGCTCCTTCTCTGTGTATGAAATTCGTGCTTCTGTTCTAGTTCTTGTCTGTATTTTGGTGACAAAATCGTGGTTCTGAAAAATGGTGCTGCTTCGCCGTCTGAGCAGGTTGATGGCAACGCATGGAAGATGGTTAGTTCAGGTATGCTCTCACTCCTTGATTCAATCTCTGGTTTTGTTTCATTCAGGGTCTAACCCGCATGTTCCTCTGGTCTTTTAGTTGGCTGTGGCGACTCTTGTTTCGGTTTGGCGGTCTCTCTTCTCACGGCTTCCAGGTAAACTCACATTACACTTCGCTTATTTGTCTTTTCAAGTTGTTTATGCTTCAGGTCGAGGGTTTCATACCCTGTATTCGGCAATACCTAACATATGTTAATGGTTTGGTTGCAGGTCTCTTGCTGGGACCTGGAGGACACACGGTTTGGCCTTCAGCTACGTTCGACAATTCGAAAGTTCTTGGTAGGCCTGGAACCTTTGCATATGTGTTGTGTCTGATAGGTCATAGGTCAAGTCTGGTAATGTGTCTGCCTGTGTATTCTCGTATGAGATGTCACTTATCTATGATGTGGCTCTCCTGATTCTAGCTTCTGTTTAACAGTCCAACCCTTACGAGGGTTTCGTCGCCTGTGTGTTGGTTATCAAACCCTAATGAGGGTTTCGTCTCCTCATACTCTGTCTAGGATGTTGGGTTTATTCTGCTCTGGTTTCGATGGCGAGTTTCTATATGTGGAATGCTGTACTGGTTTTGAAAACGCTAATATATGTAACCCTTAAGGGCCTGTCACTGTTCGATTCCTTTTGGACTGTGCATTATTATGGGTACTGTACTATAACTGTGTTTTGAATGAAATATGAGAAGAGTTCTATTGTACATACCTGTATATTCGATTTCTTGTGATGCTCTGCCGCTGCTATGTGGTTCTTGTACTGGTTATTAATTTGTTTGTTGATATTGAACTGTGGCCGCGATATTTAAATTGTAATTCTGTCTGCTGGTCAACAGGAGTTTCGAACTTCACTTTGTTACACTTCGTTACAATTTAATTTACAGTAATATAAAATGATAATGCTCGTATGTGGGAGATTGTTCAACAACTTAGAAAGTAATAACAAATGATTGATGGACAGTTTCTGTAGGTACTTGAATGCTCTGTCTGTTTTATTATTAAGCTTTTCAATTCTTATTCTACTTGAAAACAAAGGACCCTTCTTTTACATTGTTATTTTGCTTTTATAGCTTCTTCGTACAGTTAAGGCTTGCAGTTTGTCCCTGCCTGTTACAAAAGCAGTTACGTGTTCTGTTCTTACTTTTAAATGTAACTGTTCAGATAATCAAAAGGTTTATAAAAGCAACCAATTGTTATTTTCCTAATTCCCATAACTACCCTTCACTTGGCAATAAAACCAATCCATAAACTTAACTGTAAAGAACTGGAAAGTAAATCTCCTAACTACCTCTAACCTGTAAAAATAAGAATAACAATAAAAGAAAAAATTATTTCCAGTAGAATCCGACAATTTTGGTGTTCTGCTCATGAACCTGTTCGGGGTCTATCTGCTTCATCATTGGGAGCTGGATGCTCCTGCATCACTATTCATTATAAACAAAGACACAAGTTACATATAATACAACTACCCAAAGAGACCTGAGGGA
>APFE030712803.1:107984-119572 GCA_000404065.3 Pinus taeda
TGATAATGAGAGAAAGAGCTCGGAACCTGCATATAAATACAAATACACAGGAGCCCTAATATGAGAGCCGACACTTACTTATATTTGATATTATTATTATTAATTATTTACCCTTTAATTTATTTTATTGTTAATATAATTAATAAGAATAATTAATTATAATATTTAATCAAATGATAAAATTATTTAAAAACTTAATAATAATTTGAATAGGCCTTGTTATATTAAATTAATTACTTGAATTACTTTTATTAATTATATTAGTTAATTCCTTAATTTTTACTATTTTTATCATGATTCAATTTTTCTTCCATATAAATTAATATTTAAGATTAATTTTTAATAAATAGGGCCTTCCTTATTATTTTATTATATTAGTTAAATTAAATTTTAAAACCTTATTTTTTTAATCATTTTTTATTTAATTATATTATTTTAATTTTTAAATTAATTTAATACCTTATTTAATTAATTAATTTTAATACTTATTTTATTCAATTTTAATCCTTTTTAAATTAATTTATTATTTAAATTATTAAATGTTAATACCTAATTTTTCATTATTTAAGATTAATTTAATTAATAATGCCTCCTTATTATTTTTATTATATTAGTTTATATTATTTTAAAAAACTTTATTTTTATTTTAAAATCTTTTATCTTTTACATTAATTATACTTATTTTAATTAATAATTTAATACCTTATTTTTAAAATTCATTTTTTAATACCATATTTAAATTCAATTTGTCTTTTTATTAATTTTATATTATTTTTTTAATTAATTAATTTTATACCTTATTCATTAAATATTAGTAATTTTAATATTTTATTTTAATATTTTATCATTTTAATTATTTTATTATAATTGTTATATCCTATTAATAAGCCCTTAATTTAAATTTGATTTAATTAATTAGCATTTAATTTAAATTTAATTAATATATATTAATTAAATTAAAATTAAATTAATATAATTATTAATATAAATTTAAGTTAAAGGATGATTAATTAATTAATAAGAAAATAAACCTTCTGACTGGAAGGCCTATTGATCTTGAGCTTCCAAGGGGGGGGGGGAATTTGTCTGATCAGGGGAAACCAGCTCCCACTGATTTCGCTTCCATTGTCCCTGTTGAGGTTCCGCGGGAATTTCATGATTTCGATGGCCTCTCTCATTTTCCTTTTATGATAATTGTCCTCCCTTGCAATTATTTTGGCGTCTTCCAAACACATATGATGTTGGGTCTTGGATGAGTGTTCTGCCAGGGCCAATGTACGAGATCTATCATTCTTTATGTCGGCTGCATGCTCTTTAAGCCTTGTTTTCAGAGATCGACCTGTTTCCCCAATATAACTCTTCCCACATGAGCAATCAATCTTGTACACTCCCTTGAGCTGTTGACGATCAATGTTGTCCTTAACTGTCCTCATCATCTGCCTTATAGTTCCACATGTTGAAAATTGAGTGTCTATGTCTTTCCTTGATTCCCAAAACGGACCTGATGAAAAAATAAATAATACAAAATAGATTTCGGGTCCGAAGGGTGGAGTAAACATCACTCATGTAATCTGCCCGAAATCCGCCGATTCCAACCTCATGGCTCACATGCTCGGAACATAACAATGAATCTTGACCCAAAATTTAGATCACCCAAAATTGCAACCCACCTCCAGAAGCCCATGAGATCTTCCACCCATCAGATCCTGGAAGAGTCCCTTTGATCTGAGTTGTTCACTCCAATGCCTAAACCAACAGTCAAAAAGATATCTCATAGAAAATATGACTAAGATTTAATGGGCCACCCCACCAAGCTGCACGAACAATCATGACCATTGATCCACACAGAGAGATCCAATAGTAGAGAATCAAATCGCACTGCAGAAGTTAACCAGGTGTTAGTGTGCGATAGAGGGTGGTATTTCGAACCCTCACTCTACCAAGTGGAGGATAATGGATGGGATCACTGCAAAATCACTAAAACCGTTTCCCAACTAAGAGTAGTGTGATCATCCAAGCACCGCCAAGGAAGCGGTTTTCCTCTCCGAGGCCCAAAAATGTGAAGATTCCCCTGCCGGTAAGACAGAGATTCCTTCTACATCTACTCGACCTTCTAGCCTGAGCCTACATCCCAGAGAAGAAGAGAGGCACACCATTAATGAAGGAACAATGGTGGCCACTGCGCTTCCCTTGATGAACAGTAAAGACCATCTCGCTGACTCTGGGGTAACTAGCAATCATCCGTGTTCGACCCCCCACCAAAGACTTGTTTGCTAGAAATTGATGACACATACAAAGGCCAAAAGGTTAAGAGCTTGCCTCCATGGATTTGTGTCTGAACACTTTCTTATCTTCTTCCTCTTGCTCACAACAAAGAGTTCTCAGTCTGCTTTGTCGCAACTCCTGCCACTCCATCGAAACCTTGACCTCTGTACTGTTGACCCCCTCATTGGCAAGAAGATCTGCCATCTTGTTGGCTTTTCTACGAACATGATGGAAGCTAAGAATGTGTAGGTTTTGTAGGTGATCCTGAATTCTCTGGAAAACCCTAATTAATTTCCAGTGTTTGTAGACTTTGTCCGGTGCTGTTCCACTATTTATTCTTTTCAATGAGTTAATTACTAGTTTGGAGTCCGCTTCTATTATCACATTGCAGCAATTATCCTAACTTAGAAAATCCAGGCATTTCTCCAAAGCCATTATCTCAACCATGTATTGGTAGCTGTTCCTAGGTGACAATGGAAGATGAAGATAATACTTCCCTTGGCATCCCTAAGGACTCCTCCATACCCAACAATTCCTGGGTTTTCTTTTGATGCTCCATCAATGTTGAATTTTAGATATCCTTCTAGGGGAGGATGCCAAAAATCCCTCTCCTTGTCCCTTGCTGTAACCTTCCTATTAACACCTTGGGGAGTTAGTCCCTGTAGTCCCAGCTGTCTGAGAATTTTCCCATCCACATCTGAGGGAGGATTGTTAGGGTGGTTGTGAACAATGGTACCCAGTGTCTCCTTAAGTTTTTTCAGGATTGTCTCAAACAAGTGATATGGGGGATTTTTCCCCCTTGAATGTTCTTTTGTTCCTCTCCTTCCAAACATACCATATAATGAAGCTTGGTGTAAGGGCCCAGGTTGAGTTGAGAGTTTCATATTACGAAAAATTTCCCCTCCAACTATTGAGGGCATTAATGATGCTCCCTCTATCCCTGTCAGATTGTTGAAAGATTTTGGCAAATATATCCCATAACTAGGAGGTGAAAATGCAGTTGTTGAGAATATGCTCCATTGTTTCTTCTTGCTCCCCACAGAGTAGGCATCTAGAAGGCCCCAAAACACCCCTCTTCCTAATGTTGTCCCAAGTCAGGATTTTCCTGTGGTAAACCAACCGCATGAAGAGTTTAATTTTCATCCACCCTTGGTGCCTCCAAATTTTTTGCCAGATTTTGTCCAGAACCTAGGGATCCAGTTCAAGGAGAATGCCTTTTGCTTCTTTAAGATTAAACGTGCCCTCTTTATTATTGCCCCATCTTAGTTAGTCATGTCCCTCTGAAACTAAGATCATCCTTTGTTCCACCATTTTCTTTAGCTCCTCTGCTTTTGTTTTCAAGGGGTTGTTATTTCTGCAATCAATGTTTTTCTAGATTCTCCATTTCTCCATCGGCTGAGTATTATCCTAGAAGTCCTTTACTTTAATTAATCCTTGTGAATCTGTCTCATTTTTAAGGTCGAGGAAGTCTTATTTTAACAATATTGGTTCTTGTTGCCACTTATCTTCCCGAAAAGGAGATATATTTCCTTCTCTGATTTCCCAGAAACTATTTTCTTGAGCTAATCTTCTATTTTCCCAGGCTTTGTTCCAGATGTATGAGCCCTTGATATTACTTGACATTCTTATGAGATCACTAGTTTGCCAGGATCTTGCATATTTTTCTTTCCAGATATTTTCCCATTGGGTTTCTGGATTTTGAACTGAGCGCCACCAAAGTTTGGCCCCTAAAACCTTGCTAAGTATTTCCTGATCATCCAAGCCAAGCCCTCCATGGTTTTTGGGTCTGGAAATTTTTTCCCAAGATACTAAGGCCCATTTCCTCTTCCTCTCCTCCTTACCCCAGAGGAAATTTCTTTGTATATTTCTGAATTGTTGTAGGACTCCTTTTGGAGCTGGGAGGGAAAATAACATAAAAATAGTGATGGCTTGCAAGACAGCTTTTGTGAGAACCAACCTGCTTGCAAGACTTAATGATTTGAAGGTCCATTTACTAACTTTATCCTGCAACTTATTAATCAAGTTCCCAAATGCTTTTGAGCATTGGTTTAGAAGTTATAGGGACTCCCAAATATTTTGAGGGAAGGGAATCCCTTTGAAAGCCAAGAATTCTGGAAATATTCCTTTGTATCACAATATTGGTATTAAAGAAAAAGATTTTTGATTTGGAGAGATTAACTTCCATACCTATGGCCATGTCAAAGACGTTCAGGATTTGTTTATATGATGTAGCTTCTTTGACTGTGGGGAATCCTTGTAGCATTGTATCACCTACATATTGTTGATGCGTTAGAGCCTGACCATTCTCAGTTAGTTGAAGGCCATTAATCTTACCTGTTACTTTAGCATGCTTGATGGACCTACCAAGTCCTTCCATCATGAGAATGAAAAGAAATGGGGAGAGTGGGTCTCCCTGTCTGAGGCCTCTGGTAGGATTAAAAATCTCAGAGGGAGAGCCATTCATCAAAATAGAGAATCTGGAGGAAGTAACTAAGGCCATCACCCACTTGAACCAATTATGATCAAAACCAAAAGCAATAAGTGCTCTCTTCATATAGGTCCAGTTTACCTTATCATAAGCTTTGGCTATATCTAATTACATGATCATTCCAGCCCGCCTTTTACTACTTAATAAGTGAACCACCTCTTGGGCTTGAATGATGTTGTCTAAAATTTGTCTGCCTTCCACATAACCAGATTGTTCCCCTGAAACTAGGGTAGGAAGCAGAGATTTAAGTCTATCAACCACTACTTTGGATATTATCTTGTAAACCACATTGCATAGAGCTATGGGTCTAAAATTATCGGTGTTTGAGCAATGTCCTACTTAGGGATGAGGGAGATAAAGGAGGTATTGAGCACTTTCAAAATAGTTCTGTTCAACCTAGAATCCTCCACTACATTCAAAATATCATGCTTAACAATATTCCAGCACGCTTTAAAAAAATCCACATTCAAACCATCCGGGCCTGGTGCTTTTCCATTCTGCATTTCTTTGAGGGCATCATCTACCTCCTTTTCATAAACTGGCCTATTTAGATTGAAATTTTCCTCTCTGGATACCATATTTGGTATGTTTTTAGCTATCTCATTGATGTATTGTTCTCTATCTGAATTATTTTCCTGAGTAATGCTTCGGAAACGCTAAACTAACACATCATTAATATTCTCATGGGAGGTGAGAAGATTCCCTTCTTCGTTCTTAATTGAAGATATTATGTTGTGCGTTCTATTCGCCATGGTGGACCTGTGAAAAATTTTTGTGTTACGCTCCCCTTCTTTTAGCCATTTAACCCTAGACTTTTGTCTCCAAAAAATTTCCTCTTGTTTACACATATTATCCCATTCTTGATGATATTTATCCACTTGGTTACTTTTGACTCTATAAAATCCATCCTTGATCAGAGCTTGGTTGAGAACCTTCATTTTGTTTTCAACATATTTTTTCTCCACTAAAATATTCCCAAAATCATTTATGTTCCAATATTTTAGTCTGAGTTTGATATGCTTTAATCTTTCATGAAGAAGAAACATTATTGTTCCCTGAATCTATAAATCTTTTGACCACCATTCTTTAATATTGTTGAAGAAATCTGGATGGGAGAGCTAGATATTTTCAAATCTGAAAGGTCTGTTTCTGAGAATGCCCATACCTTTGATCTATAGTTGAATCAGCCAGTGATCTGAACCTCCAAAGGGGAGAACTTCCGCTATTATTTCCTTATTTGTTAGCATCAGATCCTCTGAGATCATGAATTTGTCTAACTTTGAGGCTACCTGAGACTCTCCTCCTCTTTTATTATTCCAAGTAAAGAGGCTAGTATTCATTTTAGTATCTACAAGGTTCATATTGTCTATAAAGGTTTGAAACTCTAAAGAGTCTTTACTTAGAATTCTGATTCCTCCTTTTTTCTCCAAAAGAGATTTGATCATGTTGAAATCCCCTCCCATGATCCAAGGTATTCTTGCATGTCTATCCCTAAGATCTGCCAATGAGTCTAGAAACTTGAGTTTGTCATCTATTCTTTGAGGGCCATAAACATTTGTGACCAGATACATGTACCTGTCTCCAACAGGTTGAATAAAAAATGATAGATATTTCTTAGTAGCTTCAGCATCTATTATGCTAATTTTTTAGGGTTCCAAATAGTGAGAATTCCTCCCGCTGAATCCTCTGCTTTAACTTCTAGAAACTCAAATCTACTAAGCCATTTACTATGGATTTGTCTTAAGTTTTGAATGGAACATTTCATTTCTTGGATAAAGATAATATCCAACATTTCTTGTTTCATCCTATTACTAAGAATTCTCTGCTTTCTCTTACTCCCTAGACCTCTGATATTCCAAGACGTAAACTTCATAATTAAAGATTTGTAAAGTAGCTGGCTAGATATTTCATCTTCCCTGAATCTATCATTAGCTTGCCACATTCCATCAAGAGTTCATTATGCTTTTTGCTGCCTCTTTTCTTACCTAGGTTTCTTGTTGCTAGTCCCAGAGTTCTTTTCATCATCTTAACCCCTCCGTTATCTTTCTTATCTATATTTTTTCCTTTCTCCAATGCATTAGCCTATGTTTTCCATAAAAACAACTGTTGTATTCTATTGATCTCTTCTTTAGGTACCAAATCCACTCCTCCCGTAGCTCCCTAAATCAAGAACCCTTCCAGATCTAGGTTTTCTTTATCAAGAATCTCCTATACCTCATGGTCCTCTAGGTCCATTTCACTCCGAGTCATCTCTTGATCCATATCAAGTTCTGTATCACTCATCATGGCTTCTTTCTGATAATCAGTTTCCTGAGTTTGATCATGTTCTTCTTCTTTTTTCTTTTCCCCAGGATTTTCTTCCATTGCTTGATCTTCCTTTGTGATCTCTTCATCTTCCTCAGGAACTTGGAACTTATTTTGACTGACCTTTAGCTCTTCACCTTGATGTTGCTTTGGTCCTCTCTTGCCGCCTTTTCCTCAATTCACCACTTTCTGGCAGCTATTTGTTTCCTTCGTTGTGTTAGTCTTGTTGTTATTTACCACTTTTCCGAGTGGACAATCTCTAAATAGATGCCCATGTTAATGACATCTACAACACCTAAATGGAATATGCTCATAGTCTACTATTTGCACCCATTCTTCATCAAAAACTTCTAGGACACTTCATCTGGTAGAGCTCCTCATAGATCCATTTCCACACATATCCTAGCAAAGGAAGTGCATTTCCCTCTTCTTGTGGCTTCAGAAGCTTTGACAAAACGACCTAATTTATTGCCTATGGCTATTAATGATTCATTTTGCCAATTTTCAAGAGGTAAAGAATAGAGTCTTACCCAAACTGGTACCAAAGTAAAATTCTCACATTCCGGGACAAAATTCATCATCCATGGCCTCATGTAGAGTCCAACTGCTGCATAGAAGTATGGTCCTCCTTCAAATACTCTGTCCTTGTCTTCAATATTCGTGAACACCACGGTGAAGAGTCCCTTTGACCCAATATGAAGGTCAATGCTCCCTTTAGGTTTCCAGTGATATTTGATCCATGTCTGTAATGCTTTTTCAGTGGGCCATAGTCCCGTGAACTTACAGATAATAGCATATGTCCACATGTGATCCCTGTGTTCCTGCAGAGCAAGGTTGTTTAAAATAACTCTGGGTGTGAACTTAGCTTTGGGTTTGCATGGTCCCTTTTGTTTCTTGCCTTTAGTTCCCTATTTTTTGTCTTCTACCTCCTTGTCCTTTGTGTCGTTGATTTCCTTATTGTTGGCTTCTACTGTCTCCTCTTCCATACTTCTTTCCCCTTCCTCCAAAGTACCCCTAGCATTTTCTAGAGGTTTCTTATGTCTACTAGCAATGGGCTCCTTGAAGGAGGGAGTGGCTCTCCCTCCTCTGCGATCCTCCATAAGGAACATTGTCTGCAACTTGCTGAAACCCTAGAAGTTCGCCTTTGTTGTTCCGCCACCTCTAATTCTCCGTGAAAGAGCAATCACATTCTTGCCATTAAAGGAAATTTCAGTGTCTTTAAGTGTTTTTCTCAAGGAAAAAGGACGTAGGTAAATTTCATTATTTAATGGAGCTTAATTTTTTTTTGAAGATTTGGTTTTTATATCCAACTTAATATTGATAAATTAGTATAGTTTCATAATTATTTTTTAAATTTTAGAATATGTGTTGTAAAACTAATCTATGTTCAATTATTTCCTACCACTCTGATGTAGCCATAACATGATACAAACAGTGAAAAATAAGGCACAAGGCACATTATTTTCACCTTTGAAAGACTTCACTTAAAATTTCTCAAAAAGCCACTTCTTTAGTGATCGATTTGAATGCCTCACTTCATTCATTGAAATTATTTACATATTTAATGAAAAGATGGACTATCTTGACATCTTCATAGTAAATATGCCCCAAGAGTTTTTGTATTTTGAATGAGGCCATAAAGATTGTCCCATTTACATGCTTAAATATTATTCTTCTATACAATTGCTTGTATAAAATAACTAATCGTAGTCTTCTTAATGTTAATTGTTTGAGAAAAGAAAAACGATACCATACCAATAAATCATTAAAATCTATGTAACAAAGTATATAGAATCTTCATAGACGTATTCTTATAAGTAGTGGGAACTTAAGCTGGTTTATTATCATCTCTATTACAAACTTGGAAAATGAAATAAGAAAATACTAGCAATACATTGGAAAATGAAATAAGAAAGCACTAGCAATATAGCTAGATTTTAAAGTGAATGGCCACAAAGGTTGGCATGTCTCAAGAGAATTGAACACACTACCTGGAACAAAAATCGTGAACCATACCACTAAAGCTAAATTCCATTAACTATTATTTAAATAAAATAAAAATATAAAATTATTACATTTTAAATTAAATAAAAATAAATATTAAATTATTATATATATAAAAAAATATTAAAAAAAATAAAACTATATTTTCAAATATTATTATTGCATTAATAAAAAAATGAAAATTTGATTAAAATTAAAATTTATATCATTATTTTATTGTATTAAAATCACAAATATAATTAATGTTTTTTTTTTCCTTATTAAATCTTAAGAAATGTTAAATATAAACCAGTTATTCATATTTTTACATTTTTGCATATAAAAATTTGAATCCAAATTCTTTTCCAAATATTATTACTCTCACATTCTATATAAGTAAACTCTTATAGGTAAATAAGACATTAGATTTTTTATATTTTGGATGCAATGTGGAAAACATAAATTTATATTAAATTTCATTGTCAAATTAAATTCCTCACTTTCCTTGTTAAATAAGTTCTCATTCATAAATAAATAAATAATTATTGAGTTAATACATATTTAAAAAAGAAAATATGTGTGTAAAGTAGTTAACTATGGTAAAAATCATTTGATAAGAAATAATCTATGACTTTATATATAAATATTATAACTATTTTTCAAATTTATAAAAAATGCAATCTATATTCGCTATATTATAGATATTTAGAATATTTGAAGTAAAATTTTAAATAAAAAAATTAAAAATTTAAAAAAATATTTTTTATAAATCGGTATTGTACCACATCTATGTCCAATCATTGAAAAATGGAATATATTTCAAATCGGAAATAAATTGATTGTAATAATAATTCTTTCGACATTCTGATAATTTCTTTAATTCTATCTATATTCTACAATAATTCAACCTTTTCTTCCGGGTAGAATTTTATGTTATGATCTGTTTGAGTGGATCTTTCCCATACATCAGCAACAATTTCTATGTTTTTTAAATTTGAGAGCTTCTCGATTCCTACTGACAATCTCTTGAGTGCAGGGCAACCATGTATCAGCAAGAATTGAAGCTTGGGCATTGTACCCTCCGTCCACACAACATTTGATGATGAGGAGGAGCTTGATATACTCTCTAACACTGGCATGTTCCGTATCTCCAAGTGCTCCAACATTGAAAATCCACCAATGCTTCCCCTAATCCATAACTCCCTCACTTTATTTAACATCTGTAATTTCAATACCCTCAAATTTGGCAATATCTCCAATGGTGGAAGCTCTTCCAATCGGTCACAAATGATCAACCACAAGTGCTCCAGTCGTTCAATGTCACAAATACAATTGGGCAAACTTATCCCTTGATATCTGAAGAGACCAAATGTCTGCAAGTTCTTCATGTTTTGCATGTCCGGGGGAAGATCCTCCATTACCTCAATCTCATTCCTATCAAATTGCAATACCAAATGCTTCATCTGCAACCAAGTTCCCATTGGACCCACTTTTATTCCCCACCTTTTCTCGGCTACTATATTTCCTACTCTAACATGTACACTGAGCTCCATCAAATTTTAAAAATTTGTAAAATCCTTCAAACTGCACATACCACTCTTAGCTTCGTCCATGCTCAGCACAACCCTTCCCATTAACAAGAAAAAGCCTAGCTTTTTCAATGACTTAAGTTGAGAGATCCCACGTGGAATCCTTGCTAACCTCTCACAATAATCTAGATCTAACTTCTTGAGATTTTTCAGCTCTCCTATTTTACATGGCAATGATCTTAGCTCTCGACAGTGTCGAAGATGCACAAATTGCAATCAAGAAAGATTGCATACCTCAGTGGGCTGAGTACTGATGTTGGTGCCATTCAATCCCAGAAACTCAAGTTGTTTGACTTGCCACATCGAATCTAGCAACGATGTTATATTGGTGTCACTAAGATCCAAAACCCTTTGAGAGGGGATATTGCGTAAGAATCCATTTGGAACTTCTCTTAAACCCTTATTTTGGGCTAAGATCAAAGTTCAAAGTGTTGGACATTTGAAATTTGTGGGCAGAAATGCAGTATCATTATAATAGTGAATTGTATTCTCTTGCAATCATCCATCACTTGTTCTGTAGAAAACTGGTCCAGTTTTTGACTTTTTCTAAATAAATAATTCTCTTCCTTTTCTCTAATATGGAGCACCATATCCTGAAGAATGTCATGAACTTTTATCCACTTCTTTTGGCCAATAACAGTATCATTGCTAACATGCTCAAACAAACAACATTCTACTAAAAGATTTACATACCTGCCTGCTACTACCATTAATTGGCTTTTGTTTGTGCTACTAACCAATCCCTCCCCTATCCACATCTCCACCAATTGCTCCACTCGAATGCTTTCATCTTCGACGAAGAAAACACTAGCAATACATGTAGATGTCAAAGAGAATTGCCACAAATGCAATATACTACATGGAACACAGGTCATGAACCATACCACTTGAACTAAATTCCTCTCACTATTATTTAAATACAATGAATAATATAAAATAAATATTGATTAATATATTAT
>APFE030712803.1:133819-155031 GCA_000404065.3 Pinus taeda
TTTATTTTTAGTTCCTAATTAAATATCTAGTTTTTCTTTCTTCTTTAAGATTAAAATTAGGATTAGAAATTTATTAATTCATAATTAATACTAATTAGTGATTTTAAACTAATTAATAATTATGTGTATTATTACTTAATTTTTATTAATTATATGATTATTTTGATTTTAAGTTATGTTTGAATGATAAAACTAATTAAAATAATAATTGAGACCTATGATTAATAATTATTAACACCCATAATTAATATTAATTAGTGAATGAACTAATTAATCATTGTGTGTATTATTGATTCATTTTTATTAACTATATGATTATTTTAATTTTAAGTTATGTTTGAATGATTAAAAATAAATAATAATTAATACTTAGTGACTAATAATGATTAACCCAATTCATTATTATGTCTTAATAAATTAATTTATGTTATGAATGTATTTAATCTTGTTAAATTAAATTAAATAAAAACTTTTATGTTCTTTTTATGTTTAGTGAATGATGTTGCAAATTTAATTATATTTCTATGCATTTAATTGTTTAGTTTGAATGTATTTTCCTATGTCCTAGGAGAATTGTATGAGAATGATAATTATTGTAATTAGATCTACTCTTTAGGAGATATCTTGAGAATATTTGGGAGAGCTAGAGAGATTTGAGGATTAGGTGAGGGTTTTGTGGATAATGGGAGGTTTTTTATGATCTAGAGAGATTGTTGGAGTTAGTTTAGGGTAGGATTATGTGAGGATTTTGTGGATCATGAGAGAATTTTTAGGATCTAGAGAGATTGTAGGATTTAGTTTAGGATTTGAAACCAAAATTAGTTTTAGATTTAATTTTATAAATCTACATAAGTCTATGAGGCATGTTAGAGTGGGGAATAACAGAAAGTGTGCAAGCAAGTGGTCAAGCACAAAATGATAACTATATTGTAAATCTCGCCAAATTTACATATTTTAAACTGAATAAAAAAGTGTGCTTTTTTATTTTATTTTATCTAAGGTGTGTGCTTGTTTGATCTCTTTTGGTGTTAATGTATGGTCATTTATTCAGAAATCCTAGAGCCCAAAAACCTCCATCCTTATTTTTACTATATTTTATTTTATTTATTATTTGTTAAGTATTAATTTTGTTTCATTTTTAAATGTAATTTAAGCATTACATAAGAATACGATTGGAAAATCCATTAGTTGTGAAAACATAGAGCCCAAAAATCATTTTATCTCATTTTTATTAAAATTATTAATTTTTACTTTATTTTATTTTTAGTTTTAATTTTTTTCAATGTAATTTTACCATTAGAGAAGAATATTGTGGGAAAAATGATCTAAAATCACTCGTGAATGATCTCAGTTAATTAATGAATGTATTATAGACTTATGTACTAGGGTGTGCCTATGTTATTTTATGCAACAGATCGATAAGATTACAAAATACACAGACACTAAAATAGCAAGAGAACATAGTAAGAAAACACATAAAAAACAACAAGCTTAATAAGGAGTTCACCGAATCCTCCTGGGCTACGTCTCCTAGTCCAGCCTTCAGTGGTGGCCTTTTTATTGTGTCTTAAAAAGTAGAGTTTTACAACAGTGAGCTCAAATTGAGTCTCACTCAACAAATGATGATCAGTAGGACTGTACTTGGATCCTCAAAGTCTCTAGAGTACACAGACTCCCGTTACTGAAACTCGACGTCAACTGGTCTTAGTGGTATAAGTCCAATTTGGTACTCAATACCTGACAAGTATATAGAGAAGAGTTGCTTGAACCTCTCAAGCCTTCCTTGGAGTTCACAAACTCTCATACTCTCTCTGTCTCTGTCTTCTCAATGTTGCCTTTGCTTTGCAGGTCAGCTCAGCTTCTCTGTTCTTTGTAATTTTGCTTCTCTCTCCCTCTTTTCTCTCTTTTCTTGCTTCCCCCTGCTTCCTCTGTCTGTTCGTGGCTTAAAGCCAATATGCTCCCTAACTGTTCGTTTCTGCTTCTTGACTCTCTGGATGTCCTACCTCTATCCGTTGGAATTCCCCTACTCTGCATCATCATCACTGTAGCGCTTCACAGAGAGGTGGCCACCTGTTTCCTCACTAACTTAGTGTCAGTTCTCTTTGAATGGTCATTATTTCCATTGCTCCAAGATTTCCCGTGAAACTGTTTCCTTTGCGAACTCATTGGTCATGCTAGAGCTCAAATCTTCTCTACCTCAGCCTATTTCCCTGTCTTATCTGGTCATCCACTGGATTGCTTCTCCACCATTGATTTGGGGCCTCCAGATCCTACAGTCTTTGTCCATATTGGGCGGGTAAGTACCATGCCCTTTATGCACGTGATGTGAGCAGTTTTCTCTCTCATCCACTGGATGCGTGTCACTCGTTGTGGGACTCGCTCGAACCCCCTTACCATTTTAGGTCCTTTCGATATCCTGTTGGTTTTAGCACGGGGCCCACCTTCTGACGGAATCGGTGAATTCTATACAATTTTATACTTTCCGTGTGACCAAGCACTTGGGGCTTTCCTTCACTAAGGCGGACGCCCTGTGATATCGCTAATTGGAAACTACCTTCGTTTTTGGATTTGACCTCCCGTTTGCCAATTTGCGCCAGTGCGCGATTACCATGGGCCAACAATCTATGCACTTTGATGAGGGTCCTCATTACTCCGTGCTAACCACAAATTTCCATTATTCAGAGGTTATTTCTGAGAAGCTCGACATCCATAACACTTTGAAACTTCGGTATGAGTTTTACAGTTTCCAAGAAACTGTAAGAGTGTTTGAGGATCTAATTAGGATCCTGACCTTCCCACTAAGAAAGATTTTGGACCACCAAAATTTGGTTTTCAAGCATTGACTAAGTGAGGGTATAGTTGTCTCACTTGTCCAATTTCCATCCATTTTGCACTACTTGGCTTTGAACCCTTGAGTCCAATCTTGAGGTACTCAACATCTCCCCTGTGCATCGTCCTCACCTTCATGTCCAGAACTGTGCCTTCCTACAATTCATTGAGATATTCAGGTAACATATCACCAATACAAGGCAATTGACTCTGCTCTTCAGGATCTTCAATTAGTGAAGGTTCAAATATTCTCAAGTTGTCTGCATTAATGACTGAGTAGATGTGCATGTAAGCTGGTAAATCAAGGCAAAAATCATTCTCACCAATTTTTTTAATTATCTTGAAAGGTCCATAACTTATTGGCTTTAACTTTTTACCTTCACCTTGCATTTTGTCCTTGCTGATATACAGCCAGACTTGATTATCAACATGGAAAATATGCTCCATCCGATGCCTATCATGCCTTGCCTTGTACTTGGCTTGGCTCTTTTCCAACCGTTCCTGTACTGCCTGGTGAATCTCTTGGATTTGTTCAATTAAATTGGTTGCCTTGTCCACATCACTATGTCCATCAACTGCTATGTCTTTACTGAATACAAAATTCAAGGGAGGCCTTGGTGTGAAACCAAAGTAGGTCTCAAAAGGAGATCTCTATGTAGAAGAATGCTTAGCTCGGTTATAAGCATGTTGCACATAACATAAATGTTCATCCCAAAGTTTGGGATTCTTGTTGCAATAGCCTCTAAGCAACTGGATCACTGTCTTGTTGACCGCTTCTGTTTGCCCATCTGTTTGAGGATGACAAGTTGTGCTCTTCTTCAATTTGGTGTCCATCAATTCCCACAGACTTGACCAAAACTTCCTAACAAATTGGGTATCTCGATTAGATATAATGGAAGTGGGTAATCCAAAATGAACCCATACATGCTGAAAGAACAACTTTGTAGTTTGTTCAGCTGTAATCTGTTTATTACATTGTATCAAAATACACATTTTGTTGAACATATCCACAACAACATATAAATAGTCGTGACCTTTTCTAGATTTAGGCAATCCTCCAACAAAGTCCATGGAAACACTTTCCCAAGGATGAGAAGAAATTGGTAGTGGAGTGTACAAGCCTAATTTTCTATTATTGGGCTTGCTTTTAGCACACATGGTACACCCTCTTATATATCTAGAAATTGTCTCATTCATTTTTGGCCAATAACAAAATCTTTGCAGTTGTGCAACCGTTTTACTTACACCAAAGTGACCTGATATTAGAGAAGTGTGTGCTTCTCGAATTATCTTTACTCTTGTAGTTTGTGGAATGCATAACTTTCCTAAATGATACAAGAGTCGGTCCTTAACATGATAATCCAATTCTTCCACTCGTTTTCCTTGACTTAAAGTTGCATATACATCTTTAAATTATATATCTTGAGCATACTGTTCAATATAGCTCTCTTGCAGTACTGAATTATGCTTAAGTATAGTGGATGCATTTATAATTGGTCTAGATAACATATCTGCAACTTTATTGTGTATGCCCTTTTTATATCTCATGATTAAATGAAACTGTTGTAGAAATCCAATCCATCTATATTCTCTTGATTGTTGCACCTTAGTTTGGGAGTGTAGATATTGAAGTGGTTGATGATCAATATGTATAACTATCTCTTTCCCCATTAAGTAATGTTTCCACTTTTCCACACTCTGTACTAATGCATAGAATTCTTTATCAAATGTGGGATAGTTAACTACTATAGAATTAAATGTCTCCAAATGATAACATATGGGTTTACCATGTTATATCAACACTACTCCCATGGCATAGTCACTCGCATCTGTTTGGATCTTAGATGGTCTTTGAAGATCAAGTAGTGCTAGTACTGGTGTTGTACTAATCTTTTCTTTCAAGGTGTCGAAGGCTTTCTGTTGTTTTCCTCCCCACTGAAACACCTTGTTCAATCCTGTTAAAGCATGTAAGGGAGTTGTAGTTAAGGAAAAGTTAGAAATGAAATTTCTCTAATATTGTGCTACTCCTAAGAAACTTCTAACTTCTATAGCAGATTTGGGTTTAGGCTAGTTTACAATGACTGCAACCTTAGAGGGATCTATCTTCAATTCACCACCCCCTACTATATGACCCAAATAATTCAAAGATGTTTTACCAAATTCACATTTTGAGAGCTTAACATAAAGTTTTTCGCTTTTCAAAACATATAGTGTCTTCTTAACATGATTTAAATGTTCTTCCCACATTTTGCTAAATATAAGAATGTCATCCAAATATACAATAACAAAATCATCAAGGAAATGTCTGAGTACATCATTCACTATTCTCATGAAAGTAGCAGGAGTATTAGTTAAGCCAAAAGGCATAAGCAGCCACTCGTACAATCCATGCTTTTTTTTTAAAGCAGTCTTCCATGCATCTTGTTTCGCAACTCTGACCTGATGATATCCATTATGCAAGTCTAACTTGGAAAAATAAACAACTTCTTTCAATTGATCTAATAGATCATCTATGTGAGGAAGGGATAATGTTTTTTTATCATTATCTTATTCAGTGCTCGGTAATCAATGCACATTCTCCACGAGCCATCTTTCTTTCTCACCAAGACAATTGGAGACCCACATGGTTATGTGCTAGGTCTGATGTGTAATGTCCCTTAATAATAAATAATAAATAATAATAATAATAATAAGTAATAATAAATAATATAAATAATATTAAAATACAGGAAATAAATAATTAAACAATAAAAAAATTAGTAAATAGTAAATAATAATAAAATAATAAATAACAATACTAAAGCTCTAAATAAATATAAAAATAAATAAAACAAGAAAGTAGTAAAAATCAGTAAAGCTATCAAAAAGTAAAAACAAAAGAAATAAAACAAGAAAGAAATAAAGTTGCATGTAGACACATGGAGTGTGTGCATGTGGATCCCCTTCCAATGTTTTCTCTATTTAATAGATGGTGAGGAAGATGAGAGGCATTCCATGATTCCATGATTCCACCATCCATTATCTTGCGAGAATAGTGTTGTGAGACAAAAGATACCCTAGCAGTAGTACGTTGATTGAGGGCTCAGGCGTGGCTAGTTGTAGAAAGATTTTATACAATTGAGCCTACGGTTGGGTGGAGAGTCATCCCCAAAACCTTGTTGCACTTAGCAAATTTCAACTAAAATTACAAGTAAGTGTCTCTACTCGTAGTTTTGAACTTTGATGTTGATTAGTGGATAATTGCATCTTGATTACTTCATTAATCTAATTAATTACATGTTTATTTTGGGTTGTTACATATGGTATCGGAGGCTTAGGCTCAACCCTTAGGGCCTATGCACATCTTAAAAAAAACGTTTTTTTTGTTGGGATTTTTTAACTCGACTTGTTCTGAAAGTTTCAGGATCGTTACTTCAGGGAGGCCGCATGCCCCTTTTGGTCTACAAACCGTCATTATACACGTAATTTTTAATTTCAAGGTTTTCAAAGAAAAAAGGATAAAAGCCAATCTAATAGGCTAAAAGCCATTAAAAGATATGATCTTCTCTTTAGTGAGGAATTTAATAAATAAAATCCTTTGCAAAATTCTCCAGGAGTTCTTCTAACATTCATTGTGCAAGACTAGTTAATCTTCTAGTGAAGCCGATGGTTCTTCTTCCTCTTAATTGACTAAGATCTAGTGGAATATCATCATATTAGGAGTTTTAAGAATTTTCTCTGGCATAACCGAAAGGGTTGTAAGGAGTGAATAGTAAATTTCTTTTAGGGTTTATCACACCACTAACTTCTCTGCCATCCATCATATTTTTCACCTTCAGATCAATATCTCTTTTCTTGATCTTGGATTTCAGCCCATAATATTTGCTATACCCATTTTTCATCGCGAGTTTCAGGTCAATATTTTTTATTTGATGTCTCATCTTCAGTTATTGCTATTTTCTAGCCAAAGCACTGAATTGTTTTTATATCATAGATATCCTTATTTATGTCTTGTGACAGACCAATTTTGGTTTGCTTTAGTTTTTTTTTTAATATAAACTTAAGCTAAATAGCCAACCCGTAAGTTGTTTTTGCATTAACTGTGGTCTTATTTAATTTTTTTGGGTAGGTCTATTTTATGCAAATTCAGTAGAAATTCTTAGTTTGCACTCATTTCTATATTAACTATACCTTACTACTTAATAAGGTTTTGCTATCCAATTTGTCAAGAAACACCTTAACTATACAAGAAATCAATCTGATATATCAATAGTGAACTTGAGAATATTCAAACTTCACATATTTTAGAATCTTCTTTGTAATCATACTTTTAAGTCCAGTTTCTTTGACACATCAAATACATAAATCTCTACAGTTGCACATAAGCAAATAAATATAAGTTCTGAAGTAAGGTACCATTTAGATGATATACCAGAGGTCTATTAATGATTTAATGAGCTTTCCTATATGTAACAACCCTGAAATAAAAACACATAATTAATTGGATTAATCAAGTGATTTATAATCAAAAACACTTTATCAACTAGTTAACATTAAATTACAAAAATAATGAGTGAAGAGAGAGACGACTTACCTGTGGAATGTTAGTTGAATTTTTCTACCTGCAACAAAGTCTTGGGGATGACTCTCCACCCAACCATAGGATGCCTACCTTGGGGCAAATGAGCTCTAAGCCAGGAGCGAGCCTGGGGCCAGCCTTGGACTAAGATATAGACCGGGGAGGCTTATGCCTGGTTTCAAAAGTGGGAAAAAGGACAGAGATTCCTTGAGATATCCCGGGTGTTGTGAAACTTTCGATGTCTGCTGGTTATACTAGTTCAGCTAAGGGTGTCGGGCGAACATGAAGTAATAATAATAATAATAATAATAATAATAATAATAATAATAATTCAACTTAACATCGAGACGAAGTTCCTTAAAGCGGGAGAGTATGTATGTCCCTCCCTTTAATAATAAATAATAAATAATAAATAATAAATAATAAATTAATAAAATAATAAATAATAAAAATAAAAATAGTAATAAATAATAAATAACCATACTAAAGCTCTAAATAAAAATAAATAGAAATAAAACAAGAAAACAGTAAAAAATCAGTAAAGCTATAAAAAAGAAATAAAACAAGAAAGTAATAAAGTTGCATGTAGACACATGGAATGTGTGCATGTGGTTCCCCTTCCAATGTTTGCTCTATTTATTAGATGGTGAGGAAGATGGGAGGCATTCCATCATTCCAAGATTCTATCATTCATTCTCTTGGGAGAATAGTGTTATAAGACAGAGGATTCACTGGCAGTATTACGTTGATTGAGGGCTCGAGGGTGGCTAGTTGTAGCAAGGCCTTACACAATTGAGCCTACGGTTGGGTGGAGAGTCATCCCCAAAACCTTGTTGCAGTGAGCAGACTTCAACCGAAATCACAGGTAACGGTTCTACCCATAGTTTTGAACTTGAATCGTGGGTGGCAATCATTGATCTATGAAATGAGGGATCGGAGTTGGTAGTGGTTGCTAGAAAACACACCTTACACGCAAACTAGATCATAGTTGAATGGGCAAAACAATCTCGTTGGAATGCCTTATGAACCTAGTCTTGCAACAAAAGTTTAGAATCTTACTTTATAGATAACATGCATCCATCTCAATGGGTAAATATTTAGTTTCAACTTTCAACATATTTATTCTACTAACCTCTAACCTGGTTGTCTCTTGGGCAGTGATAACTGCACTGCCCTACCTTTCTCAAAAGGGGAAAAGGGCATTTTTCCTAGTGTCCCACTTTCTAATGTCATTCTTACAAATTATCAGGTTTTGTATTTCACTCAAGAGCCGACATTCGATCATGTTCAAGGCGCACTATTTTGTGTTTTTAGACTAGTTTAAATGGCATTGGTGGATGTCAACCAAGATTTTGTCTGTTACTGCAGTTCTTGGTGGCTGTGAAACCAAGACTATCGTTCCTTGTATATCAACTTGTGTGCAATTTGAAGTTTCTGATGTGAGGATTATTTAAATATGATGAGAATACTTTGGCAAGGACTAAATCAAATATATTTATAATGAGGGGTCTACAGTGGTGCGTGAGTAGAAAGCTCTGCTCAGGGAGGTACTTGACATGCCTAAATTGAGAATGCATTGGATGTGTACTCGCAACATTTGAGAAAAGTTTGGCAGCCCGTATAATTTATTAAGACCGTTTAGGCATTGGAGGAAAGACTAGCATCTGTCATGATCAAGCTTTATGGAAGTTTGTGCCCTATGTAATGCCCAACGTGTGCAGAGGAAATTTCCATGGAAGTTAGTGCAGTGTGTGACACCAACTTGTACAAAAGAAGCCTTTTGAAGTTCTTTACTTTTCTAGTTGCAGAAGCAATGACTTTGAGCTCTCAATTTTAGTGTTAGATCATTTTCATTTCTGTGTATTCTATTTGTGCTAATAAGGCTAGTAGTGGGTATTTTCTCTAATACTGGAAAAAATGTACTAATGTCATTTTTTTTTTATAAGATGGTGAAAATAATTTTTGTCACTAGTTATGTAATCTTCCATCACAAAGTATAATTCTCAATTGAGGTAAATCATTATAATATTATACGCATGCATTGGCATTTTTTTTTTATATTCAACTGACCTAACTATTGAAAGGCATTTATCATACCATACCCAAATATATAGTCAGTTGCTTCAATGTACCCAAATCGTCCAAAATGATTTTTAATACCACTAAACTTGATGATTAATTCACTAAAGGAAGAACATTAGAGGTGCTAGTAACTGAGGGGAGGGAGCTGCACACTGCATTCGCTTTTCACTTTCATAAACAATTCATGATTTGGGGGTTTAACCCATAAACATGCTTGTTCTATATTTAGTTCCTTTTATTGGTGTCAAATTAAATATAATCTTGTATGATTACTTTTAAATAACTTTTTTTTTAATGGAAGACATTTTTTTATTATTCTAATACTCTAGTATGCTAACTACCAAAATTTTCAATTTTTCTTTAATTTTAGTCTTCTTTTCTTTTTCTCCATACTGTTCTATCAGAATCTTATTCGTAATGAATTATTATGATATTTCAAAAGAAACAATTAATTTTAGCAAATGCAAAATGCAATTCTTCGAAATTACTATGTTAATCTCATTATTAAACTGTCAATCTTCTTTTTCGTAGTTGCAATTCTTCTCGGAAATTTGTTTTTGCATAAAAGTTCTCTGATCTCCATTATTACATAAAGTGCTCTGATACCATATGTAACGGCCCCAAAATAACAACACATAATTAATTGGATTAATCAAGCAATTTATAATCAAAAGCACTTTATCAACTAGTTAACATTAAATTACAAAAATATGAGTGAAGAGAGAGACAACCTACCTGTGGAATGCTAGTTGCATGCTAGTTGAATTTTTCTAGCTGCAACAAAGTATTGGGGATGACTCTCCACCCAACCGTAGGCTCAGTTGCACAGAATCTTGCTACAACTGGCCACAAAATCTTATTATTATTATTATTATTATTTATTATTAAGGGACATTACATACTTCCCCACTTTAAGGAACTTCGTCCCGAAGTTAAGTTGAATTATTTAATATTTTATTTATTTAGTTATTTATTACTTCATGTTTTCCATACACCTTCTGCTGAACTAGTATAACTGGCAGGCATCGAAAGTTTCACAACAGTCGGGAAATCTCAAGGAATCTCTATCCTTTTTCCCACTATAGGAACCAGGCGTAAGCCTCCCCATCTGTATCCTAGTCCAAGGCTGGCTGCAAGGCTCGTGCCTGACTCAGACCTCATCTGCCCCAAGGGAGGCATCCAGTACAGTAATCAGTGACTCTGGGCATCTCGCAAGGCTAGCCCACTCCCTCCATAACTACTAAGGTGCACAGCCCTGGGCATCGAAGTCCTTACACCCCCACCAGACTTTGGCATCCCAATCCAATAACAGGCACCTAGCCTAGAACATCAGGCACTTGGCCTCCTCAAGATGGTCCCATAGCCCTTCAAGAGCTATCCATCGAGAGCTACACAAGACAAAGGAACCACTGGCATATGTAGTGTTGATTGAGTTTGTCCCCAGCCCATATGGTGTTACATATTCTCCTTCGTAGGTATGGGCTCCTATGAGATCATCAAATAAACCAGCCCTCTCGACCCATTTTTGATTTCCTGTCAATCACCACATCTCAATATGCAACCAATGCATTAGCTATACCATCATAGTATCATAAAAAATAATCCACATGCCAAGTATTGCATGTCATCATGAGAACATTCATCATTATTAATTGCAAGATTATAAATAATAACGAGCTTCATGCTCATGCATGTCATAAATTTGTATGCAACTATCATATGCTTTACCTCATGAAATACCATCATAAGTTATAACATCAACGTATTTGAATCAAAGACATATCATGACTTCACATAATAAATGAACCACATGTCAATAAGCCTCATATTATAGCATCAAAATTCCTATGCCACGTTATGCATATCATATCCATCATGAGTATTCAACATTAAATACCTATCATCACGTAGTAAATGAATATGTCAATATACCTCGACATAACATCATAATGGCTATGCATATCAACATCATCATAAGGATATATCATCACTATAAGAATCACATGTGCATCATTATCTTGATACCATCATATCATGAAACCTCATCATAAATATGAGAATCATCTCAATACACATAAAATATAGAACAATAATACTATAATAATTCTTATCATGAATCAATTCTGAATACCAACTATGAAAATAAGATTATTCAACGTCCCCCTAGGGTATATGTTATCTCACCAATCTTATTAGTGTCATGTTTTCATCAAGATACTGATTACTTTTTGATAATCATTCCCACTTTTTCCAACTACTAGGTTGTCCATTTACCCCATAGGTATACTCATTTTAGGTACATCATTAAATTTTAAATGGCCTTAACTTTTAGCCATGTACTCTTCTTTCTCAATGAAATTTAGTGAAATTCATCATTAAGATATTATTTGTTGCACAATTATTTTTTAAATATTCAACACCAAAATTAAAATTTCATGATCACTATTCATATTTCAGTTATCCATTATACATCCTCAAATGTGCATATTCTTATTGAAGTATCATTTAGAATTTCCAACAACATATGTTCGTATGCTTCACATTCAATGTTTTCTCATTAATCCACCTAGTTTACAAGTATTCACAAATTCCAATGTTGACACTTCAATTTTGTAGGTCATCATTATGACTCCTCAAACAAACTGAAATTCAATCCTAGGTTGTGACATGTAAATTATAATCACTGACCTAGATAAAGATACCATATTTGTGAAGAGAGGAGAAAAGATAAAACCTGTATACTGTGAATCAGTAAATACATGAGCTTGATGACTAATTAAGTGAAAGTCAGAGAATACTTGATAACAAGAGAGTTTATAAATGTGTTGCATTACTTTTGTCTAAACTGTAAATGATATTATGAATTTCAATATCTATATATATATATATGTAAAAGGCCATAAAAGATATAAATAAAATAGCATAAGTTGGCGCAAGCATACTATCATAAATCAAGGGCATATCATGCATAGCTACCCTGCTACATGTATAGCATGTTAACAAATAATATACAATGAACAACAGACTACTACTAGCCTACTAGGCTTCAACCCCCTGTAAGAATGGGAAATTGAGAGCAGACTCAGAAAATAGAGCATTAGTAACAGAGTCATGAATGAACTACATTGGCAAGATCTGGTACAGATTACTCATAAATCCCACGGTGGATTGTAGACAAGTATCATTTGGCAAAATGGCAGTAACCCCACTACAGGCATACAATGTTAACAAATACAATACAATGTGACATAAACCACCAATAGGCTTTAACCCCTATTAAAATGGGAAATTGCAAGCTATATAAGGAAATAGTGTAGTAATCCCATAATCATGAACTGGTGAGAAATCATAAACTAAATGGCGACACTACAACATACAAAATACAAAATCACAAAAGACATACTTATTACAAGCAAACAATGAATGATTGCTTCACTCCCATGCAGTGCAATAACCTTGTAGCATCATCAACTGCTTTGCATATGAGACACTAAACAAACCTCGACACAATTAATGGACCATGCACAAATTTAATTGCATCATTCCACACACCCCACAATCAAAAGTCATCAAGGGCTTGCTAGAAATCTAGAGCAGGAAATCCACTTCTAGAAAGTTCATTTTTAGACATGATTGCATGCCATAAGGTCCAATATCAGAAACTCAGGATAGCCAAAACAGTCGTCAATTAGCACATGGGTACTATAAATTTTATAAACCCACCAAAGTAAATCGTACACTACGATTTCAATTTAGTTTAATTAACTGTTATGATGTTGAATATTAATGTTACAACGACATTATTTATGTCTCTCGATAATCCTTGAAATATTGATATTTAAACAACATATTTCATATCTCTGTGAGGTTCATCTGGTACACTACAATTGCAATTGATTCTGATTAATGCTGGAATTGCTAATCTGTTGTTAAATTCCAAATCTCTACTTACATGGTTCGTCATTCTTCTTTGAATTCCCAATCTTCTGTGAGATTGTAGAATTTTGAGTTCCCACACTTAGGCTGTTTTAGTTGGTCTTCCTGATTTTTTTTATCAACTTGCAGAATTTTAAGAATCTACATTATTGTGGATGGAATTTTGGCCCAAGTGTCTTCATAGGCTATAGATATTAATTACCAAGACTTTTGTTTTAGATAGCTATTTCACCTGTCCATTGTAAGATTCTCATTATACTCATTAAATTTCAAGTATCTAGATTCTCTTAGATGGTTTCTTAACGCTTTGAGCTATCAGTGAAGTAGTTGTTTTCATTTGCTTCGCAGTAATAGTATTAGAAATATTTTGGAGCTGCTTATGAAACTGAAATCATTGGCGGGTTTATAAAATTTGTAGTACCTATGTGCTAATTGATGACTGTTTTGGCTATCTCGAGTTTCTGATATTGGACTTTATGGCATGCAATCGTGTCTAAAAATGAACTTTCTAGACATGGATTTCCTGCTCTAGCTTTCTAGCAAGCCCTTGATGACTTTTGATTGTGGGGTGTGTGGAATGATGCAATTAAATTTGTGCATGGTCCATTAATTGTGTCGAGGTTTGTGTAGTATCTCATATGCAGAGTAGCTGATGATGCTACAAGGTTATTGCACTACATTGGAGTGAAGCAATCATTCATTGTCTGCTTGTAATAAGTATGTCTTTTTGTGATTTTTTATTTTGTATGTTGTAGTGTTGCCATTTAGTTTATGATTTCTCACCAATTCATGATTGTGGGATTACTGCACTATTTCCTTATTTTGCTTCTAATTTCCCATTTTAATAGGGATTAAAGCCTATTGGTGGTTTATTTCACATTGTATTGTATTTGTTAGTATTGTATGCCTGTAGTGGGGTTACTACCATGCCATTTTGCCAAATGCTACTTATATAAAATCCACCATGGGATTTATGAGTCATCTGTACCAGATCTTACCAATGTAGTTCATTCATGATTGTGAGACTAATGCTCTATTTTCTGAGTCTGCTCTCAATTTCCCATTCTTACAGGGGGTTGAAGCCGAGTAGGCTAGTAGTAGTCTATCGTTCATTATATCTTATTTGTTAACATGCTATACATGTAGCAAGGTAGCTATGCATGATATGCCCTTTTGATTTATGATAGTATGCTTGTAGCAACTTATGTTATTGTATGCTAGTTTTATTTTATATCTTTTCTGGCCTTCTACATAAGATATATATATATGTGTGTGTGTGTGTGTATGTGTGTGTGTGTGGGTGTGTGTGTGTGTGTGTGTGTGTGTGTGTGTAAATTTTGAAATTCATAATGTCATTTACATTTTAGAAAAAAGTAATACAACACATTTATAAACTCTCTTGTTGTCAAGTATTTTGACATTATACAGCCTTGTAATCTTTATTGTTGTCAAGTAAACTCCGACTTTCACCCACATATGCATGCGATGATAGCTAAACACTTACAGCTGATCCTCCAAAACAAATGGCGATACCCTTGGAATTTCAGGTCTCACTTCCATAATGTAATATCAGACTTTTGTAATGATTCTACTGTAAGATCAAAGAAATAAGCTGGCTGTAGCTAGTTTAACAAGTATATCAGTCTACCAAGCCAGATCAGTTATCAAAATGTGATGAGAAAGAATGTTGATGAACTGTAAAAAAAAGAAAGGAAGGTTGATGTAGAGACCTTGTACGCTCAAAACAAACCACTGGAATAATGCAACCAAACACTGTGATAATACTATCAGTCACTCAATATCAAGATTTATCACTGAAGAAGCATAAAATAAGAGCCAAGATACTTAGATTATTGTTGTGATAATTATGTAGTGAATTTTCAACCAAATATGTATTAACCATACCAAATTTATTCAACAAAGTTTTGAAGATTCTTGGTTCATTTCAAACTCTTGTTTTGTAGATTTTTCCCCTACTGCACGGCATGCAATCAGACCATTTCCGAATTTGAAATTTTTTGGTTGATCATGCAATTTATCAATTCAGAAGTGTGATTTGACAATATTTATAAATTCTTTCTCTCTAGTTATGGTCACACTTAATAAACTCATGGATGGTGATAATATACCCATAATTGACGATGTATAATTCTCTGAAAGATCAATATATTTTCTGTCTATCAGCTTCTTTTCACATGTAATTTTTATTTTTATTTTAATATAGTGTTATTCATTATGTCATAGTTATGCGATTTAAAAAAAATAAAAAAATGAAAAAGAAAAAAGATTACATACAATTCATTTTCAAATCTGATTCCACTCTGACCATTATTTACCCTAATTATACAGGTCAGACCGAGATAGCCTCTTAAAGTCAAAATTTTCTTTTCTTATCCAGTCATGTTTTTTTTAAAACTCTTCTTGAATCAAAATTGAAATAGATAGAAAAGTGAATTAAATCCAAAATTGGTCAAGGAGAAAGAAAAGTATAAGGGGAATTAGTCAAGGATTTGATAAAAGAAGTTGGATTTTTAAGATCTTGTTCTGTGATCGAGATTAATAGGAAATGTGATTTGATTAAAGATAGATTCCTTTTTGAGGTTTTCATTATTGAAATTCATTTGCAACCTAATCTATTTCTAGTTCTATGCTGAAGATGTTTTATCGCCAGATTGTAGTAGATCAAATCCTAAAGCAAGAAGAAATACTACAAAAAGTAAACAAACACTCACAACAAAAATTCAAAGGAATCTTATACAAAAAAACAGTGAAAGAGCACATAATGTGTTCCCTTGTGACTGTTGGCTATCCAATTGAATAGAGCACCATAAAACACTTTGTTATTGCTACCTCGAACATCCCTAAGTTATCTTTTAATGAAGATCGCTATTTAGCCTCGTTCCTTCCTCATTTTCCAGCCACCCAAATCTCCCTTGTGCAAGTTTTGAGAGTCCCAATTAAAACAAGCTCAGTTACTTTATAACTACCTTTTACGTTTGTTTCTTGCAATACATTTTTTTTATTTCACTTCCAACATGTTCATGTTTAAGATGGATCAGGCCTTTTCTTTCCCAGGATGATAGATCTCATCATCTTGCTCATGAGATGTTATATTTCCATTTCGATTAATTCTACCATATATGGTTTACTATTTTCGGTGGCATCGTTTTTTCTCACTCGTCAGAACTTTACCATACCTTCGCTTGGTGCTAAGTTAAAATTTACTTTATTGGTCCGCACCAAATTCATGAATGGTGGACAAGGCGTCCATAAGATTTGAACCTGTCTCATCATAGTAAGCACCTCCTACTTGTTGTTCAAGTTTCAACTTTCTTTCTCATCACATTTTGATAACTAATCTAGCTTTGGTAGATTGATATACTTGTTAAACTAGCTACAGCAAGCTTATTTCTTTAGAATCATTACAAAAGTCTGATATTAAATTATGGAAGTGAGACCTTAAATTCTAGGGGTATCACCATTTGTTTTGGAGGATCCACTGTAAGTGTTTGGCTATCATTGCATGCATATGCGGGTGACTTGATTTCACTATTAGAAATCTGATTTTTTTTTTTCAGAGATCTCATGTAGGTCTGATCTTGACATTACAGTGAGATATTACCTTTGCATTTGGCACTAAGCTTGAATCTAGATCATTATTACTCCTTATCTTGCATTCAGTGATCCTTTGAGAAGTGATTTGGTGGACTAATTGGATCATCTAGTGACTCGCATCACATTGCAGTTTTGCTTTAATTAGTTATTGAATTTTGGTATCTAAGGACTGATATATTCTTGGCAATAAGCTACAACAATCAGATTTCTTGACAACAGACTAACGTTGTTATAACTTAAAGTTTGGTGCATTCATTAGTTCCTCATTGGTTTTCTCATGCATTATTGTGCCATTTTATAGACAACAGATTGATATTTGCATGAGTATTGGAATGAGCCTCCTTTCTTATTTCTTCCCTAGTTTGGATACTGGCCTTTTCCTCTATGGTTATCTACTTTCATTAGAATCTCATTGCATGGTAAAACCACTAATAGAAATCCCATTTTCTTCATTTGTTTGCGCTTGCATTCTCTTACCATTTTCTAAACGATGTTTCATAAAATGAACAGTGCTATAATCAACTACAACAGTTAAAGGTGTGACAGTGCTTCACTAATCTAAAAGTTTATTAATCCAAGGTGTTGCTCACATAGCTCTCTGTGGACAACTTGTTTATCTCTAGCTACTTGTGCTTGTACACTTTATATTCCACTACTACCATATAACAAAGCGAAATTGTAAATGAGTCACATGATTAAAGGTATATAGTTTTGCTGTGACTTATTGATTCATTGGAAAAGTTTTTTTGTGATCTTGTAATCTTGCATAGTAGGTTATTCAATACTCTTTATCTTCATTGTCTCATAAGATTATTTTCATTGCATTTCAGTCTTGCATTTTCTGGTTGAATAATTGGTTTAATATTAAGGGAAAAGTCTTCTTTAGAGCAAGCATCCCTGTTTCTCGAGTTATTTATATGGGAGTTTAGGAATAGCGTAGACTATTTAAATCACAAGCATGAAACATATATTCTGCCCAGAAATGGTCCAGCACCAACAATACTCATTTATATCAGTCATAGTCAAAAGATACACACTTAGAATATCTTAGAAATTTACACAAAGAAATCTGAGTTTACTTGTTGGTTCACTATGGTATTATAACAGTTGGTAGATAATATATTGTAGGTGTTTCTCTTCCAAATTGTGATTAAAATAACATGCACAATACTTTTTTTTTTTTTTTTTGTGGAAAATGTCCGTAATTTTATTTATATGAAAAACTTACATGTTGTAGATGCTATAAGCATATGCAGATGGTTGTCCAAGAAAGAGACAAAGTACAATAAAAAGAAAAAGAAAATTATCAGCAGGCCTATGCCTTTCTACCATTTTTCTTCTCCACCCTTCTCCAACCTTCCGATTCAGGAGTGGGTGAAATAATGGCCAGCTGGTTTTCCAGTGTGTTCAATGGTAGTTCCTTGTCAGATTCAGATCCCTCCGATCCATGAGTTCTTTTTATTCCACTTACTTCTAGCTGAGGTTCTTGATGTTGTTGTATATTATTTGGCCCCATATGAGCATCTGGGATAGATTCTTCCTGATTATGCTTCTGTCCCGAGTAAATATCAGTTTCCATTTGGTTCTCTGGAGGTTCTGATTACATGTCCTCCTCTTCTTCCATCAAGTCGGTCTGCTACCATCCTTTGGGCTTTTTTTGTTGTTTCGTTTTTCCTTTGAAGTCCTTTTTGGCCAGTGGGTAGTTGTATTGGAGGTGTCCATAACATGCACAATACTAAGCATACATAAAAGAGATATTCAAGAACAACTGATATACACCTTGCATTAAATTTAAAAGTGCACACACCACTGAAAGTATACAGTCCAGCAATAGTATGATTTCTGAGGTTCGAAATGATGATTTCTAATCAAATTTATTAAAATTTCCATTGATGGATTGCTTAGTTAGCTAAGACAGATACTTTTATGGAGCATCTAAAGGCATGTTTTATTGTTTAAACTTTATGATACATCTAAATCGTACACTATGATTTCAGTTTAGTTTAATTAACTGTTATAATGTTGAGTATGATGTTACATGAGGTTTCGTGATTCAAGGATAATTGCATATATTGGATAAAGTTGTCTAAGGATAAATAAAAACGAGAAACTTGCAAATTTTCTAATGATGATAACTAGTGTGATTATGGTCAACTTGGATCAAATAAGTTGTGCACATGACAACATTTATAATAGTTTTTCCCTCTAATGGGAGAGCCACATTGTAAAGTTTTCCATAGGTGACTAACTATGAATTATGGATAACAAGATGTATGATGAGGCAATTTTACTATGTGGATGTATTAAAATAAAAAATGATAAGTGGATTACATTTGGTAGTCATCTTAATGAATTTATTTATAGGGTACTACCCAAGTTGGGGAATAGTAACAACATTTCCAGAGTCTATCAATGCTATGCTTCTAAGAGAGAAGGAAAAGAAACCACAATGATTGGAGGTGAGAAATTAAAGTCGATTTAATAAAATAAAATGAAGTGAAGAAGTTTCCATTTTTGAAGCTAGTAGACATGGAATATTAGGAAATTAAGACTAGGAAAAAAAATAAAAATATATCTATGAATATCGGGTAGGAGGAAATGAAGGGATGTTCTATTAAGAAGAAATTTCTTTTAAGGGTATTGATGAGTGGACTGAGAAACATGATTGGTAATGGTCACGGTGATGATCTACATAGTTTAATAGTTGAAGTATAGAAGGAATGTTGCTAGAAATTTTATAACGATACCTTGAGAGGGATTGTGTACATATTGACAAAATAAGTGAGAGTCAATTAATAGAGGTTGTACTTGACTGATTTGCACTCATTGTTTCATGAGTGGGACTTCACATAGAGAGACTTATCAAGTTTTGTTCCCATAGCATTAAAATAGGTTGTTCCCACAGAACACGACACATTTAAATTTTTCATGGACAATGATGGTAGTAGTGTTTCCAACTATTTCAAAATCTAAAATAAAGATACTATTTAATGAGCAAGAATCTCTTGTCCAACTTGAAGAAGGGTGAATTTACAATAAAGAAATCAAGTCGTATTGAGATAGGAACTTGATGAGATAAGAAAATATTTTTGTAGATGAAAATGATAATAATTGTTAAGTGATGTATGTATAAGTCAACATGGATCAACAAACCCTCATGCAAGTAAATTAAGCATGATATAAAATTAAATCATGATGACCTAGTGTTTATATGAAATTACATACAACGATATTGGAATCGGTAAGCCAAAGGGTAAATGGATGTAAAACCAAGGGATTTTAATTTTGAGATAGATGGTTTAAATAATGATTGTATGACTAGTAATATCTTAACAATGAATTTCACCAGAATTTCCTTAGGGAAGGAAGAATATATAATGAGAGGTTAAGACTCAAGATGATGAGGCTCATGTGAAATTTAACGATGTACTTAGATGATTAGACCTCTGGTGTAAATGGTCAACTTCCTAGTTGAAAGAAGTGGAAATGATTATTTAAAAAGTAATTGGTATCTTGATGAAAATATAACGCTCATAACACTGATGAGATAACATAGATCCTAGATGGATGTTGAATAATCTTAGTTCATAGATGAATGTTTGTAAAGTAAATGAAATTGATTTTTCTAATGAATCATGATAAAAATTCTTATAGAGTATTATTCTATATTTGATGAGTATTGAGATGTTTCTCATATTGATGATGATTCATGATATGATGGTATGAGGGTGATCATGCACATGTGGTTCATATTTATATAGTTGTTACAATAGTGATGATGTATCCTTATGATGATGATGATATGCATAGGTATTATGATGTTACGTCAAGGTATATTGAAATATTCATTTACTACGTGATGATATGTATTTAATGTTGAATACTCATGACGGATATGATATGCATAACATGGCATAGGAATTATGATGCTATAATATGAGGTTTATTGGCATGTGGTTCATTTATTATGTGAATTCGTGATATATCTTTGATATAAATATGTTGATGTTATAACCTATGATGGTATTTCATGAGGTGAAGCATGTGATAGTTGCGTACAAATTTATGACATGCATGAGCATGCAGTTCGTTATTATTCATAATGTTGCAATTAACAATGATGAATGTTCTCATAATGACATGTGAGACTTGGCATGTGGATTATTTTCTATGATACTATGATGGTATGGCT
>APFE030712803.1:168248-185026 GCA_000404065.3 Pinus taeda
ACTTGTACACCAAATGAAAGAGGTAAGAAGTTTAGAAATTTAAGTGACATTTATGAACAAGAGGCAACAAATGAAGGTATGAATTCTTTGTTTGTTTTATATTGTCATGTTGATGACCCTGTTCATTTCGAAGAAGCAATTAAGGATAGAAATGGATAGAAGCTATGGATGAGGAGATCAATGCCATAAAAAGAAACAAGACATGGGATTTAGTTGAACTACCAAAAGGACAAGAAGTCATTGGAGTCAAATGAGTCTACAAGACCAAGAGTAATGCTGAAGGAAAAATAGAAAGACACAAGGCAAGACTTGTTGTCAAAGGATATATGCAGCAGTATGGGAGAGACTATGAGGAAACTTTCGCATCGGTTGCTGGAATAGAAACCGTGAGAGCAGTGTTGTCCATAGCAGCACGAAACAAGTGGAAAGTCTACCAAATGGATGTAAAGTTAGCATTCCTAAATGGAGTGTTAATGGAAGAGGTTTACATTGAACAACCTCTAGGCTATGAAAGGAATGGCCAAGAGCACAAAGGGTGCAGATTGAAGAAATCTCTTTATGGGCTGAAGCAAGCACCAAGAGCGTGGTACAGTAGGATAGATTCCTATCTACTGGAAAATGGATTTGAAAGTGTGAGGGAGAACCCACCCTCTACATAAAAAAAAATGATGGTAAATTATTAATTGTTGTGTTATGATGATGTTATTTTCACAGGTAATGATGATTATCTTATTGAAAATTTCAAAACAATCATGAAAGAAGAATTTGAAATGACTGACATGGGTTTAATGAGTTACTTCTTAGGAACAGAAGTAGGACAAAATGGAAATGGGATTTTTATCTCACAAGCAAAATATGTTAATGAAGTGTTGGAAAGATTTAATATGCAGGAGAGCAAACCAGCAATCACTCCTACAGTGATGGGATTAAAACTCAGCAAAAAGGACAGCAACAAGGATTTTGATCCTAGTTTGTACAAGAGCATAGTTGGCAGCCTCATGTATTTGACTGCAACTAGGCCAGATATAATGCATGCTATTAGTTTGATTTCTAGATTCATGGACAAGCCAAAAGAAGCACATTGGTAGGCAACAAAAAGGATTCTGAGGTATGTTAAAGGTACTAAATGGTTTGGCATTTTATATACTACTTCAGAATGTTCATATTTAATTGGATACACTCATAGTGATTTGGCTGGAAGTGTAGATGATCGAAAAAGCACATCCGGTTATGTTTTTCACATGGGTTTAGGAGCCATTTCATGGGCTTCTAAAAAATAGTGTATTGTAGCATTGTCTACAGCAGAGGCAGAATATGTGGAAGCAAGAGCAGTAGCGTGTCAAGCAATTTGGATGAGAAGGATGTTAAGGAGTTTATGCCAAGAGAAAACAAAAGGAACTGTGATTTTTTGTGACAATAGCTCAGCTATTGCATTATCTAAGAATTATGTGTTTCATAAGAGAACGAAACACATTGACACAAAGTTTCATTACATCAGGGAATTGGTAAACAATGGAGAAATTGTCTTAACACATTGCAGGACTCAGGAGTAGGTTGCAGACACTCTGACCAAAGCATTGGAATAGAAAAGTTTTGAGTTTTTGAGGAAATGTCTTGGTATGACTGATAACCCAGCAGTTGAAATTAAAAGGGAGTGTTGAAATGTAATTCCAACTGCCGCATTTACTCCAGAAAACCACCAGATTTCCTCGCACCGCTTTTGCTGAAAGTTGGCTTTTCCTCAAACGGCAGCGATAATGTACACCATCTGACGCGTGTCCACAACAGTTTTCCAAAATAGGTTTTTCCCGGAGCGTAAAGTTTAGTAAGAGAGGGCCTTGCGATATTACTAATAGCAGTCCGCTTAACTTGGGGCAGATCTACGGTTAATAATAAAAGAAATATGTCGCCATGCTAAATTAATTAATGTGAAGTACCCTCATTCCAGAAATTAATTAATGCAAAGTAATTTCGGTCAGTAAACGTAGGTAAAGATTTTAATTTTATTGTTCTTTATTTGCACGGGAGTATGGAAAGTAAAAACAAATTGTAATGTTTTGTTTTTGTTGTTGTTCATTCATTGTGAAAACAAAAAAAAGGGAATTCACTGCAGCGTGAATGTAATGAAATTTTGTTTACATAGAAGTGAAAATTTGCAAGCAGAATCACAGAGATTTATTATTGAAATGCACAACAGTGCAGAGACTGTATTGTATCCATTTTGAAGGATAAATATTATGGCATGGGCGCCATTGTAAAGAACTTCACGAATGATTTTTTTGTAATGGAATATGCAGCAACATAACTGTATTGAAAATTTTACACAGCAGTAAAAATATTTGTAGTAGAGACAAAGCAATTTTAGAAGAGACAGAGTAATTTTTTTTGTGGAAGTTCTTGGAGAATCCCTCTGTGAGAGGAAGAAATTTGTAACAGCAGTTGTTTTTATTAATGAATACAAAGTTTTTATTGTGCATGTGAAACACTGTTCTCCCAAACAAATTTTAGCTTCCCTGTGTTAAGATCTTGTGTTAAAAACAGAGCACTATCCTCTGTTCTGTTCAGTTTTCATTTTTGTTTGGAATTATCAGAAATTCCCTACAGAAAAATCAGAGTAAGAGTTTGATTCGGTCTCTATAGGAAATTTGATAATACAGAAATAAAAGACTATTATTTAATTTTGGAAAAAGTCAGGTAAGGGAAAAACTTGGCTGACTTGCAAGTATTTGTCTTTCAGACTCACTGCTAGGATGTCAGATTCATGGGCAGTGATTCTTGCTCACCAGCGAGTTAGTTTAGTGGGTTTTATGTGGATCTGAGTTTTACTTGTGTGTCCGAGTCAAATTCTATGAGTTTTGTAACATTGCATATTGGTTTCTGATACAACCAAGTGCCAACGGGGCATTGGTACACTACTGTGGTCGACTGTGTGTTAGCCTATCTATTAGTGTTACATTCTTGTTGTGGTTTGTTCCACCCATATGGCATGGGTTTCAAAATTATGAGGTTGGGTGCAAGACCCAACGCTTTTGTTGGAATAACTATAACTTAGACCTGGTTAAAATGTGGTGGACTTCTTCTGGACATGTTTGTTGTTAAGCACTTTGTTAAGTTATGGTATGTTCTAGGCTTAGAGCAGTTTACTTATCTTTCTTATCTTTCTTATTATTATCTACAGATTAATAATCACATGTACATAAATTATATTTCTTATCTTTCTTATTATTATCTACAGATTAGCAATCACATGTACATAAAGTGCAGATAAAGCCAGCTCAAATTGGCTTGAACCAACATCTCTTCTAGAGAAATTCAACAATTCTAATTTAATAATCCTATTGGCCTCTCTTTGTACCTTTTGGGACAATTGCTAGTACTACTCTCAATAGCTCATTATGAGTTACAAGTAGAGTTACGTGTGACGGGAGAAAATAGAAACCAGCACATTGAAATTAAAAGGAATTATGATCTTTTGAATTGGGTTATGATTATCTGCCTTCTACCTGAGTAATGGACACCTCATTTCTGAAAGAAGAAATGAAAGAACCATGGGAAAATGTTGATAATGATGTTGCCGACGTACTTGATAGTGCTGCTGCATCCTTCCCATTGAAAGCCAAACTTTCCTCTTTCTGTGTAACACGCACAAAGCCAGGTATGGAAGGGGTGGGCAACATGATAGAATTCGATAAAAGCATAATAGAAGACATGAGCGACCTTGCTATTGCATCAACCTAGGCACATAAGAGACCAATGTGAATGCATCTCGGGACTTGCTCCTCGGAACACATTAGGTTACCTAGCGTTGGATCCGTTGTGTCCAAAGCTTGTCCTTTGGTATACAACTCCTTGCCTACATCAATACAAAACACTAATGAGCTAGGGTTTCAACCAAGCAATTTAATGATTAATATGATGAAAAATTGCCATACCTTTGTAACATAATTTTCATCTCTCTGGGTAAATTGAGATCAGTGTTTTTTCTACTGCTCAAGATCTCGAGAATCAATACTCCAAAGATGAACACATCAACCTGACAAATGCATTCCTTGTGACCTGACAAATGCATTCCATGTGTTTTGTTGAAATACCAAATTACACAGACCACTTAGCTCGACTGGTATCATTGAAGAATACAGGCTGCCTCTTTTCCGGAAAAGAATACAGAGGCTGTCTATAATAGAAATAAAGCTTTTCCAAAATTAATGTCCATGTGTTCGTCTAATTTCATGAATTCATATGAGCTGTAATTCTCTCAGTTTTGTTAAACCCCAATAAATTTATCACGGTTGGGAGAAATTATATTAGGATATTGGGAGCCCGTATTAACCCTAGCTTCTCTGTTCCACACTCTTTTATCCTTTTTTCTCTCGACCTCATTTTTGCATTTCGATCCCTTTTCCCTGTTGTGGAAATGTTCAAAAATAGGTTACAAGAGTACGCCGAGAAGACTTCTTTGCCTTTGCTAGTTTACACCACTGTAAATGAAGGCCAAGACCATCTTCCTGAGTTCAAGTGTAGTGTGACAGTGAACGACACATGATATGATTTGCCCACAGGATTTAAATATAAGAAGGAAGCAGAGAACACTACCGCTCAGGTAGCGGTTGAAGATTTGCATAAGCTGGGGTTGGATATCCACTTTAAAGTAAGATTGAGATTGTATCCAGCTCGTTGCTATGTAGTATATTAACAAATATGTCTTAAATCATTACCTAGTAACCCAAACAATGTTTCTGTTCTATTCTGTTTTGTTATGGGCCTCTGGAAAATTCTTTGTTTTAGTAGGAAAATCATTATAAATTCTGAGCCTTATTTTTACATGAATTAAATTCTGAACATTTTCCTCTGCCATTTTGTGGAAGTATGGATATGGCTTGTTTTATATTATACTACTCAGTACTCTTTCGGCACAGTATGTACCATACTGATATCTGAACATCCTTATTTATGCATTTGCCACAATGATAATTGAACCATTTCCTCTGCCATTCTGTGGGAGCATGGAGATGGCTTCTTGTTATAAATTATACTGCTCGGTACTCCTTCGGCATAGCATGTGCCACAATGATATCTGAACATCCTTATTTATGCATGTGTCGCAATGATATCTGAACATTTTCCTCTGCCATTTTGTGGAAGCATGGAGATGGTTTCTTGTTATATATTATACTCTTCAGTAGCCACAATGATATCTAAACATCCTTATTTATGCATGTGCCGCAATGATATTTGGACGTTTTCCTCTGCCATTTTGTGGAAGCACGGAGACGGCTTCTTGTTATATATTATATTGTTCAGTACTCCTTCGGTACAACATATGCCAAAATGATATTTGAACATCCTTATTTATGCATGTGCCACAATGATAACTAAAAATCCTCAATTATGGGCCACAATGATATCTGAACATGCCATGCCACTTTGTGGAAGCATGGAGGTAGCTTCTTGTTATATATTATACTGTTTTTCTCTCCGAGTCAGTATGAGGTGGTCTTCTCATAGAATGGAAACTTTAGATGCATATATAAGCACCTAGGTCCTAGTTGATCCAAAACATGTGATAATGAGCTAGATGTAATGAGTTCCATTTGATCAGAGGTCAAGTGGTGAACAAGTCTTAGCATGTATCCTAAAACAATCGAGACCTTTGTAATTCTGGTAAAGAGTTTGTTCATTCGTTACCAAAGCTAATGAGTTTGAATATGTTGGAGGATTGTAAATTTGTTTGTCTTATTTTTGATGACCAAGCAGGAGACAAGACTACTCAAGAATGTGCTCAATGAGGTTTCTGTAAAAGAGAATATTCCACTTCCTACTTATCAATTTACAAAGAAGGAATCGCACACTGACCAACTTTTACGGAAACTATAGAGATTAACGGGGAGTCTTACACCAGAGCTCCTGGAAACTATAAGAAGGAGGCCGCAAGAAACGCTACATATGAAGCAATATGATCAATTCGCACCCAAGATTGTGAGTTGCTATAGATAAAAAACAAATTATTTGCATTCTCCTTAGTTATCTCTATGTAATTTGTAATATTGTTGGTTTCCTTCTCTCCATTGTGTTGGGAATTTCTGATAATTCCAAACAAAAATGAACAAAGAACAATGCTTTGTTTTGCACAGGGAAGCTAAAACTGTTTGTTGAAGAACAGAGTTTCACACAAACACAGAAAAAAAACTTTTATTTATTCATAGAACTAACTTTTACAAAAGTCTTCCTCTAACAAAGGGATTACACCACGATTCCTTCAGAGGCAGATCAAAAAAAAACTTTACTTTGTCTCTGCTCTGCACCGATGTGCTCTAACACACATGTTACATTAGCGCTGCTACGTATTACATTAAATATTCAACTTGTGTAGGTGTCATAATGGATCACCTACCACTTTTAACTCTCTGATTGAGTCTCTGCTACAATCTGTCTGTTTTGATGAAAAAAATTGATCTTGTTTGATACTCTATTGTACTTCTTGCTTGAGTGGAATGCGGAATGGACGCAATCCCATGCCTGATAAATATTTTAACTGCTCGAAGGTGTCTTGATTGTTCTTTGGCCATTATCTTCTTTAAATTCAGTTAGTGAGGAGTAATGGTGCAAAGTGCTGGTTCTGGCCTTCTTCCTACTTCTGGTACACAAAATAGGTTAAGGGCATAAAGACAGTATGGCGGATGCGTGCACAGGGTGAGAATAAATAACGGCCGTCAGATCCATAGATGAACGACGGAGATCACATCAGAAGAAAATTGTTTGGAGGTGACGAGGATGGCAGGGAAAGTGCACAAGGCTTATCGCGTGGGGCAACAGATCCGACGTGGTGAAGAACCTTTGACTATGCGATCTGCGATTTGCGGTGACACTACGATCACAATATCGCATTGGCGAAAAAAATGGGAGGGCGTAGCTTTTGACGCTGGTGGGTGCGATTTGAGATTTGTGATCGGATCGCATCCCAGAATTGCAATCGGCAGAAGAAGAATGGGCATAACGGAGGTAACATGGCGAGGACGCGATTTGCCATTTGCAATCAAATCACATCGCAAGGGAAAAAAAAGAAAACTATTTGCAGTCGTTGTTTGATGGTGGATTCTGCTAAGTGCTGCAGTTGAAATTATCATTTCAACACTCCCCTTTAATTTCAACTGTGGTATTATCAGTCATACCCAGACATTTCCTCAAAAACTCAAAACTTTTCTATCCCAATGGTTTGGTCAGAATATCTCCGACCTGCTCTTGAGTTCTGCAATGTTCTAAAACAATTTCTCCATTGTTAACCAATTCTCTGATGTAATGAAACTTTGTGTCAATTTGTTTCATTCTCTTCTGAAACACAAAATTCTTGGATAATGCAATAGCAGAGCTATTGTCACAAAAAATCACAGTTCCTTTTATTTTCTCTTGGCATAAACTCCTTAACATCCTTCTCATCCAAACTGCTTAACACGCTGCTGCTGTAGCTGCCACATATTCTGCCTCTGCTATAGACAATGCTACAATAGACTGTTTCTTAGAAGCCCATGAAATAGCTCCTGAACCCATGTGAAAAACATAACCGGATGTGCTTTTCCAATCATCTACACTTCCAACCCAATCACTATCAGTGTATCCAATTAAATATGAACATTATGAAGCAGTATATAAAATGCCAAACCTTTTAGTACTTTTAACGTACCACAGAATCCTTTTTGCTGCCTGTTAATGTGCTTCTTTTGGCCTCTCCATGAATCTGGAAATCAAACTAACAACATGCATTATATCTGGCCTAGTTGCAGTCAAATACATGAGGCTACCAACTATGCTCTTGTGCAAACTAGGATCAAAATCCTTACTGTTGTCCTCTTTGCTGATTTTTAATCCCATCATTGTGGGAGTGATTGTTGCTTTGCTCTCCTGCATATTAAATCTTTCCAACACTTCATTAACATATTTCGCCTGTGAGATAAAAATCTCATTTCCATTTTGTTCTACTTCTATTCCTAAGAAGTATCTCATCAAACCCATGTCAGTCATTTCAAATTCTTCTTTCATGACTGTTTTGAAATTTTCAATAAGATAATCATCATTACCTGTGAAAATAACATCATCAACATATAACACAACAATTAGTATTTTACCATCCTTTTCTTTGATGTAGAGGGTGGGTTCTCCCTCACACTTTTCAAATCCATTTTCTAGTAGATAGGAATCTATCCTACTGTACCACGCTCTTGGTGCTTGCTTCAGCCCATAAAGAGCTTTCTTCAGTCTACACACTTTGTGCTCTTGGCCTTTCTTTTCATAGCCTAGAGGTTATTCAATGTAAACCTCTTCCATTAATACTCCATTTAGGAATGCTGATTTTACGTCCATTTGGTAAACTTTCCACTTGTTTTGTGCTGCTATGGATAGCACTGCTCTCACGGTTTCCATTCTAGCAACCAGTGCGAAAGTTTCCTCATAGTCTCTCCCATACTATTGTTTATATCCTTTGACAACAAGTCTTTCCTTGTGTCTTTCTATTTTTCCTTCAGCATTACTCTTGGTCTTATAGACCCATTTAACTCCAATGACTTCTTTTCCTTTTGGTAGTTCAACTAAATCCCATGTCTTGTTTCTTTCTATGGCGTTGATCTCCTCATCCATAGATTCTATCCATTTCCTATCTTTGATTGCTTCTTCGAAATGAACAGGGTCATCAACATGACAATATAAAGCAAATAAAGAGTTTATACCTTCATTTGTTGCCTCTTGTTCATAAATGTCACTTAGATTTCTGAACTTCTTACCTCTTTCATTTGGTGTACAAGTGCTTGAAGAAGCACTTGAATTTCCTCCTTGTGATGTGCTTGGAGAAGCACTTTCATTTCTCCTGAAGGGTATCTCTTGCTACCCTTGTGTTGGTGTTATTGTTTGGGGATTTATTTCAGCCATCTCCTCATCATCTTCATCATGTGACAAAGAGTTTTTAACATTCACTGTTTTCTCTACAAAAACGTAGAAATTCTTTGGAGATATACTCACCTCCACTAGCAGTTCTTAGAACTTTGATACACATCCCACTTTGGTTTTCTACAAGTGCTTTGAAATTGCGAAATTTTTCAAACACTTCACTTTTGTTCTTCAGGAAATAAACCCAATTTTTTCTATTAAAATCATCAATAAATGTTAGTATATATTGGCTGCCTACAAATGGAGTTTGCATCGGTCCACATAAATCTAAGTGTACAATCTCTAAGGGTGCTTTTGCCCTTATGCTTTTCCCAGATGGAAAACTTTCTCTGTGTTGTTTACCCAAGATACAACCTTCACAAAGGCTGTCTAGTTTCTCTATCAATGGTAATCCTTTTACCATCCCTTTTCTATGCAACACGTTAAGACCTCCAAAGTTGAGATGTCCAAATCTCAAGTGCCACAACCAATTTTCATCTTTTGGTTCGCTTTGGAAAGCCTCTTGTGTCACTGCTGCTACTTCTTCTCCATCTTTTAAATCTAATTTCATTCTGAGAGGGAACATTCTATTCCTTGTCATCTTCACCTTAGCAATACATCGTTTGTTGGGTGTTATATCCATATATGGTGCATAAATCATTCTCAAAGAAAACATTGTACCCCTTTTGAACAAGCTATCCAATACTTAAGAGGTTACATTTCATTCTAGGAACATAATAGACATCTTCTATGGTTTTCATTTCACCTTTCCTTGTTAAAAAATTTACTTCTCCTTTTCCCATAACAGAAATTTTACTATCAGTTCCTAGTGTGACTTGTGACTTAACACTTTGATCTAACTTAGAAAACATAGCTATGTTTCCTGTCATATGGTTACTGCAACCATAGTCTAGAAACCATATATCTTCACTCTTTGTTTCAACCATATTATATGCAAAGGGCAAATTATCTTGGCTGATATTTTCTCTAGTGATATTTGCACTAGTTCTATTATTCATATCATGCTGCTTTTTCCTACATTCATTTGCATAATGCCCATATTTTTTACAATAGTAACATTTAACATTGGATTTATCATACCTTTATCCTTGAGCATGATGTTGTCCACTTTGTTGGCTGCTACCTTGGCCTTGGTTCTGATTTGGATTGCTGCCTCTTTCTTGAGTATTTGTTGGACCGTTTCTTCCACCTCTGTTTTGGCTTCTGCCTCTTCCTCTCTTGTTTCCTCTACTTTGACCTATTCCTCCTCCAAAGGACATCTGGGTCTTAAAGGCATGTTCTAGAGATGAGTTTTTATTTCTACTCAATCTTTGCTAAGGTGTTATCAGTGATTCATGTAGCTCATCAACTGAGAAGTTTGTGAGATCCTTTGTCTCTTCTATGGTGGTGACAATCACATCGAACTTTGAGGGTAGGACCCTCAATAATTTCTCCAAATTCCTCCTTTCTTCAAGAATTTTTCCATGAGATCTTATCTATGTGACGAGACCAATCACATGTGTAAAGAATGAGTCAATATTATCTGACTCCTTCATACAGAGATTCTCAAAATCTCTCCTCAGCAACTGTAGTTTTGTTGTCTTCACTTTCGCCATGCCTTGATAGGCTATCTTGAGAGTTTGCTATGCTTCTTTGGATGTCTTGGGTTCTGCTATCCTTGGAAACACACTCTCATGCACTACTTGATACAAGAAGTAGAGGGCTTTAGAATCCTTCTTCTTGTAGCTCTTCAATAGATCTTTCTCTGCCTCAGTTAAATTATTAAACTCATTTTCATCTGCTGGTTCTTCAAAACCATCTTCAACAAATTCCCATAAGTCTTGGGAAACTAGCAAAGCTCTCATAGTTATTGCCCAATATTCATAGTTTTTCCCATTAAATTGTGGGAGCTGAGTATTAAAGATACCCATGCTAGTGCTGGATCTAGCCATTCTTGCACTCTTAACTATGCTTCAAAATACTTGACTGTGTATTTAAAATAACTGGCTATCGAGGACAGTAACACAAAAGGATTAACTAGAGAAATACCTTGGATTTTTGACTGAGTCTTCACTCTGCCGGAGAAGCTGCTATAGCAAGAAATCCTTCCTTCAGCTTCTTTGACACCTTCAAAGAGCTTGGACTAGCTCTGATACGAATGTTGGGAATTTCTGATAATTCCAAACAAAAATGAACAGAGAACAATGCTCTGTTTTGCACAGGGAAGCTAAAACTATTTGCTGAAGAACAGATTTTCACACAAACACACAAAAAAAACTTGTTTTCATTCACAGAACTAACTTTTACAAAAGTCTTCCTCTAACAGAGGGATTACACCATGACTGCTTCAGAGGTAGTTCAAAAAACAACTTTACTCTGTCTCTACTCTGGACTGTTGTGCTCTAACATGTTACATTAGCACTGTTGTGTATTACATTACATATTCAACTTGTGTAGGTGTCATAATGGATCACCTACCGCTTTTAACTCTCTGATTGAGTCTCTGCTACAATCTGTTTGTTTTGATGAACAGAACTAATCTTGTCTGATACTCTTGTACTTCTTGCTCAAGTGGAATGCGCAATGGACGAAATCCCATGCCTGATAAATATTTTAACTGCGTGAGGGTTTCCTGATTGTTCTTTGGCCATTCTCTTCTTTAAATTCAGTTGGTGAGGAGTAATGGCACAAAGTGCTAGTTCTGGCCTTCTTCCTACTTCGGGTACACAAAACAGGTTAAGGGCGTAAAGACAGTATGGCGGATGCGTGCACAGGGCGAGAATAAATAACGGTCGTCAGATCCACAGATGAACGGTGGAGATCACAGTAGAAGAAAATTGTTTGGAGGTGATGAGGATAGCAAGGAAAGTGCACAAGGCTTATCACACGGGGCAACAGATCCGACGTGGTGAAGAACCTTTGACTATGCGATGTGCGATTTCCGACGACACTGCGATCACAATATCGCATCGGTGAAAAACAAATGGGGGGGCGTAGCTTTTGAGACTAGTGGGTGCAATTTGCGATTTGCGTTCGGATCACATCACAGAATCGAAATCGGCAGAAGAAGAATGGGCGTAACGAAGGTAACATGGTGCGTACACGATCTGCGATGTGCGATTAGATTGCATCGCAAGGGAAGAAAAAAGAAAATTTTTGCAGTCGCTATTTGATGGTGGATTCCGGCAAGCGCTACAGTTGAAATTATCATTTCAACACATTGTGCTATTTAGATTTGTTGATGCCACTAATCCGTTAGATTCTTTTTTCAGGAAATGCTTTTCCATAGATTTAACTTCATGATGAAACCAAACAAAACAATGATTTTAAGCAGGAATTCAAGGTCACCAATGCTGTATCAAAGCTACGTACTGATAACAGTACATCTAATAATCAACTATTGGTAGAAACAGGTTCTCATTCAGTTGAAAATACAAAAAATTTGAATGTTAAGGATGTTCCTACTGTTCCATAAAAGATAAATGTGGAGAACCCCATGTGAAGTTGGAGGGGCTTCAGAAAAATCAATGGTGAAGGATTCAGGTGAAGTTGAAAATGGTAAGCCAAGTATAAATGATGCAAAGAAAAGCCTCAACAGGATCCTAAACTGGTCAAAAAACATGGATTGAAAGAGGAAATGACAGACCTCATTCAAAATAAGGAACATGGATTTAAGCAGCTTGAAGGGATGCAACAAGGCAGTCAAGAGGTTGTTTTAACAGAATAGATTGTCAAGAGGATTAGAAGTGAACATGAGGATGCTGAACATATGTCTAAGGGAAAGAAAAAACTTAAAAAGAAGAACAAGGCTAAAGTGAGGAAGAGTGATGGCACAGCTTGACGCAGCCAAGAGAGTTCATTTTCAGTCTATCTGGCATTGGTACGTGGCAGTACAAAATTTATTCATATTTTACAAATCTCTGATTTTATTTTAGCTCTTGTTATATTTCCTTAGACTGGATTTTACAACTCATAAGTCTGTTGGCCTGCTCTCATAATTTCCTTAGATTGGATTCTATAACTCATGAGTCTGTTGGCCTACTCTCATAATTGAAAGAATAAAGTAAAACAACTTTTACATTATGTCGATGGCCTTTATGTTTTAAAATTTTAAAAATATCTAGGAGATGTTTCCTAGTAGTTTTACATATACGTTTTCATGTTGAAAACCTTTCTGATTCCTTGTTTGTCACATGCAATTTATTTTGGAATTTGAAAGCTGCAGTCACAATAAACATGCTGAAATATTTTCAAAAATAAGCACAAATGACTACAAGTGAAACTTTGGCCAAAATAACCAAATCTGAAAAATCAACAGGAAGCTCAAACTAAGATGAGTGTAAGTTGTAAATTGTTACAATGAGGTTTTTAATTCATTGAGGCTATTTCCCTAAGTTTTATTTTTTAATCTTTCACTAAGAACACAACTTATACACATGGGATACAAAACTTTATCACTTCCCTTTTGGCACACATGTTGAGGCAATGAACAAAGGAACCAATTCTCCCTAGCTTCAATTTGGCCTTGTTCATATGTGCCAACGTTATCCATGCTTATGCTTATCCTTTGGCATGAGATTTCAGGAGGTTGTTGAACATTAGGTTGACTGGATGGCACCTTAGGGTTTTGACCCTCCATCTCATCCACCATATCCACTCATGCATACATACCTAGGTGGTGCATTCCACTATGAGGACATACTCCTTGCATAACCTTGTTCACACTTTACACATTTGAATTGAGTATTGATGGTTTGACTTGTTCAAAGGAGGTCCACTTGTGTATATTTTGAGGAGAGATCATGATTTTGATGTGGATCCATTTCCACATGTACCTAGAGCACATGGTTTTGACCCTCCATCTCATCCACCATATTCACTCAGGCATACATGCCTAGGTGGTGCGTTCCCCTATGAGGACATAACCGACACTGTATGTCCTAGAGATCCCATTTTTATTTTAGAAAGTGCCTACCCCATTGACTAGGAAATTTATATTATGTTATTGAGGTATTTATTTCTTGGAACACTCTGCACAAGAACTTTCTTTCTGAAGGAAGGAAGAGTTCTTGACAAGGTTTTACCCTATGCAGTGGTTTTGCCCTGGTTGCGTGCCTATATCTCGTGTCCTCTTCTATTTATTGATTAGTATTAGTCTTGATGATAAGAATAAGATAAATTGAAAGAAGAAAACCTAATAATGAAACATCACAAGATAATGTCACAATACGAGAAATCAATTAACTAGCCACCCAATTGGATTTCTCAACATGTTATCAGAGCTATGGTGGAAGAAGGTTGAAGATCACCTTATTGGAAAGAAGGAAATACAATTACTCCCTGACCTATACATTGAAGACAACTAAAGGAAAACACTAACTCTTGAGGTTCGATCTCCTGATTCAAGAAGGCATAGAAAGGGTCCGAAGAAAGTACAAGAATATAATCATTACTACAAGGTTCAACCACCTCAAAACCAATGGAGACATGATCACTGTGATAAAGGATAAAGAATATAAGAACATATTGAAGAAAGAAAGAAGTCATTAAAATATCAAAGAAGCAATTTTCATCGGTAGAAATCCTTTAGAACCTGTAGCAACTTCTCCATTATTATCATAGAAGGATACAAAGGTCATGATGGCAAGAATATGGATATTGTTCCTCGGTTTATGAAATAAATGTTGAGAAACCAATGCTACTAGAGTTACGATTAGATTTCTATTTCTTGATAACTACTAGTGAATTATGTTGGCTTCTTTTACTTCTTTGTTATATTTATCTTTCATTAAGCAATTATTGTTGTTTTGACTAAAATTGACTTTCTGGTTAGGGCTGAAGTTTGACTGCAGAATTTGACAAGTTGATTTGACTTTGTATTGGGCTAGTCTATTTGACTTTTTTACTCTCTCTTTTCTGAACTAGTGAATAATAATAAGAAGATTTGATCAAAGGGTTTTCCCTAAATTGGGGTTTGGCATCCACTAAATCTGGTGTCCTCTTGTCTTGGCTGGTCTTCTGCATTTGTTTTATGTTCTATCTGCATTTACTGTCAATGTGATCACTATTGGAAATAATTGGAAATCGTTATTGGGCTGCTAAGCATAGAATATACCATTGTTAAATTGAAATTACATCATCAAACAAAGCTTTGGCGAAGACATGCTGATAAAGACCGCTACAGGAAAAAGTGCATCGCATTCAGGTATTTGCGCAACACACTTAGGCAAAAACGCAGCGCCATCTTGCAGAAGGGTTTTGGAGGCCTTCCCGTGCTCCAAATTAAGAACTTGGTGGCTCGTTGGAAATTTGTGAGTGTTTAGTTGTCATTTGACTACTCCAGCAAGTTATTTGGACACCATCTAGCAGAAAATTAGATTTTCCCAAGGTCACTCCAAAAATGCAATGCCTGTTTCAAAATAGTGGCAGAAAGTGATTGTTTGACTTGTTTTTGAGCTTTTTCTCCCAATATGTCCACTAAAAAACTTGAAAAAGTGGATAACAAATAGGTAGGGGTAATTATATATCTAGGCATATAATTTTTTTGGCATTTAGATGGCTGAGGAAAGTGCAGCGCCTTGGTAGGGTCAAGATTCTGGGTTTTTCTGCGTAAATAGGCCTCAAAGATGGAGATATATATCTCTGAAAATAAAAATATAAAATTAGAAAAAGGGTAGAGTTCTGGGTAGATAAGGATGTTTTGAATAAAAACCTGTCTCATTTATTGGAAATTCATTTTCATTTTCTTGGAATATGTGCCACAAAATCATGACTAAAACAAGAAATTAACTTGAATTTTTTATTTTTATTTTTTGACATAGGTCTCCAAGAAAGTTTCATATATCCCAATCTATAATACGTATGTAAAAACGAAAGGAGTTTTTTGTCCCTTGTTATCTCATTGACAAAAACCTCTTCCATGTTTGTCAAGTTCATCTTCATTTGGTCAAAAATACACTTTGAAGCAAAATCGTCCCTGTGTGCGACAAATGACCACTTGATGAGTTTGTGAGGCACTGATATATTTGATGTTAGATGGCTCAAATCTTCAAACATGTGTCAGTGTGTGTTGCCTCTACTTCCAAGTTGAAACCCTAGCTCACTAGGAGGAAGAATTAGGGTTTTGTTTTGGGAAAATAGGGGATTTGAGAGAGTATTGTAGATGGAGGGGAATGAAGGGGTTAGGGGATTTATAAATTCTTGGGGAAATTTTGGGGGTTAGGTATAGGTGTTAGGGAGTGTAGGGAATTTGAATTCATAGGAATGAGTGAGGGGAAGGGGTAGTAAAGTGCAAAACATAGCCCTAGCCTAGGAAAGTGTCAAAAGTATAGCAATAGGCTAGGGTTTATGGGAAAGTGAGAGTAATTAAGGGAATGAGCATGGTAAAAGGTTAGGGGAGATATATGGAGTATATGTGAGGGTGTTTAAGCAAACAAAAGTAGGGTTTTACCACAAAAATGAAGTAAAATGACTAGGAGACCAAAAGTGCAGCAAAACCCTACGAGAGGGTGATTCACTAGCTCTTTGTGAGCAAACTGATGAAAAGAAGGATGAAGGAGGAGTGAATGAAGTTCACTTACTTGCTGATTATGTGCTAGACCGGTAAATTGATGGATAAAACCTCTACAATGAATGATTTTTCTCCCTCTTCAAAAGCGCAACAAGGATACCAATGATCTGGATTCAAATAGGAACGCAACAAAATACAGAGATAACCATATACACAAATATGCAGCGAAAATAATACTTCATTTCATTAATGGAAAATACTGAAATATGCTTACAACCAGAAATGGAAATAAACCAGCTAGGGCGATGGTAGCTTATCTCTGAGAAGAGATGTGGTGACTACATCCCTTTGAACT
>APFE030712804.1:0-11693 GCA_000404065.3 Pinus taeda
AGTGGTATTTCTTGCCAATGCTTTACAAGATATGGTATGATTCATTTCTTCTTTCTCCGGGGTGGGGACCTAGTGTATATCCTCTTCTTTTGATGTTTCTTGATCCTTTTCTTCCTCCTTTTCATATTCTATGTAAAATAATTTCTTCTCAGCACACTTATGACCTTTAGTGCATTTTCTATCACAATTGTAACAAAGCCTTTTTCTCTTTTTTCTTCCAATTGTTGTGGTGTAACCCTTGTAGGTTGTGGAAGGCTAGGAGAAACAACACTTCCATCTTTATAGTTGTGAAGGGTATGCTTCATAATTTTTCTTTCCACTATGTCACAAAGCCCTTTTACTCTTTCCAATTGTTGTGGTGTTGCCCTAAAGAAGGTGTTGCTCTTTGTATCCTCATAATGTGCTATCATTTCCTCCATGAAAATTGACCACGTAACAAGTCTGTTACGAGAACAAAGCCCTTTATACCATAAAAATTGATCCGGTTCTAAATATGAAGATGCAATGCATACCTTTTGTAACAGTGGTACACCATGTAGATCAAAATATTTCTCCATCTGACATATCCAATTTACCGGATCCTTGCCATCAAACTTCCTCATCTTGTTTTTTCTTGATTTTAGGAGTTCGATCTTGAAATGACTGTAAATCTGTACTCTCAGATCTTTAAGCTCTGAAACTACGATCTGTAGTATTCCTCTATGTCCTCTTTCCAATGCCACCAGTCTGACCCCAATTGGATTCTCTAATGAAGAGTTATGCCAAATCTCCCACGGTGACCTGATTATAGACTAATTTAGTAGTGCGAACTTGTACGACGTGCCAAGAGTTACTGTTTCGACCTTTGGATCTGAAAAATGTATACAAGAAACTATAGTCCGTCCTCTTTCTGTACCTTATTACGGAATTTCAATCCGATCCCCAGAGAGAAAGTTATGACGATTTTCCCCAGGTCACCTATTTGGAATGTAATTCAGGAGTCTGCAAAAAGACCAACTTCCTCAGATCATATCTCCGTAAATATAGCGCGAAAAGCTCTGAAATTCGGAACCAAGATTCAGAGCGATTTCTTCTCAAATGGGTTTTTTTGCGACTTCTGAAACATCACAGAAAAAAAGTTATAGCGAAAATGCCACGATGACCTGTTTGGAGCAGCGAAACCCTAGAATCCAAAGCTCTGATACCAAATGTTATGAAACCAGCTCAAGAAAAGATAGAAAAATGCCTAGAATCAGCCTCTTCGAGGGGCCAACCTCCTTTACATTACATAAATGAACAATTCTTGGATGATACAAATGAAAAGACCTCCTTTCTATATATAGGAGTCTAAGGGGTCATAACATAACCAGAGCCGACAAAACAATAATAATGTAAGGGCACAATAATAACAATAGTGGGCTTCTATGGGGCACAATAGTAACAATATGGGCACTACATGGGTACATCAATATAATAAGGGGGTTGTACTAATAACAATAAGGGGTTACACTAGTAGTATAGGGGCCTAACAGCATACACTTAGGGCGAAATTTATTGCAACATCACCAAAGCATTGGTAGGACTTTGCACCAGCATGAGGGTGAACAAATCAATGCAAATGCTGCCAAGACTGCCAGACAACAAATCAATTTGCGGTAAGTATGGGCTTGAAATTGGTGATCCAATTGTTCAGAGAAGAAAGAGTAAGAAAAGAAGCAAAAAGGCCTAGAGGCAGTCTACAAAAAATTCAAAGGTCCGTTCTTACAGAACAAACCAGCACAAGAAAGGATCTTACGGATATGTCCCTAAAACTCATTATTATGAACCAAAAGATATCCATCTTAAAACACAAAGACAAGATGGAATATTATGTTGGTTATGTGGCCAAAAGGGACATACAACAAATAAATGTCCTAAAGGTAAAGAATCTAAGATGAATAGAGGTAAGAAATCACAAGAAGCTGCCTCACGAGGGTTCCAGAAGAGACAAGGAGGTCTCCTGGAATAACCTTCAAAGAAGAAGTGCATTTAATGAAAAATGACTGAGCACTTTAGAAACAACAAGCACTACCTCATATAATTCTGATTCCAGCATTGGGCATGTAAATATACAACAATGTGAATGTATAGAATCTGAAGATTGCAACTACAATAATTCAGAGTCATAATCAATCCTCAATTCAGAAGAAGAGACTGAACTCACGCCAAATAAGGAAAAAGAAAAAATATGTATGGCACACACCATTGAAGATGATGAATCAAAGGTCATGTCCATCATCAAAATGTTGGCAGAAGGAGAAATGAAAGAAAAGTTGTTAGACGCTTTTCTACAAACAATGCACAAAGAACAAGGCAGCAGTAGTTCAAACAAAAATCAAGCTAAATCCCTATTTGTAGATGCTTCCTATGAAAAGAACACCAGATCTTTTCAAAGAAACAAGGAGCATACCATGCCAAGGTCCTTAACCTTGGGAGAAGTCAACACATAAATATACCATCTCATAAAAGAAGTTGTTGGCCTGAAAGCACAGATTTCTCAGATAGAAAACAAGAAGGAACCTATTAAGAATGCTAATGTAGAGATCTACGAAAGCAAATCTTATTTTGGAATCAGATGTGGAGAAATGAAAATAATGAAAATCCAATATCAGCAATATCATGTGTTGTTGGCCATCGATATCCAAGGAGAAAAGTTCACTTTAAGAACGTTGATTGATTGAGGCGTGGATATCAATGTTATTAACAAAAAGATTGTCCTAGCTAAATACTGGAAGGTGGCTACACAACAAGTAACTGGGTTGGAACTCAGACTTTCAGGTATTAAGTTCCTATTGCCACCATTTGTTTTGAAAAATATTGTATGAAGTTAAAATTTGTAGTAGGAGAAATTCCCATAGATTGCATTTTGGGGAATGTGTTTCTAGCAACAGCGGAACCCCATGGGTCAGCCAAATTGCATGATGGGAAAACATGATTTTTCATTTCAGTCCCAAATCATAAAGGATTTCTAGAAACACTGACCTTACCATATATTTCTACTCCTAGAACTTCCACAATGGTACAGATAATGCAGAAAGTAGAACTGTCAGAGAAAAATATTGAAGAACTTAAAGACTTTAAATCTTTAATCAGAATCAAAGAACAACTCCAACTTCCCAGAATCATACAGAAAATTACAGAGCTAAGAAATCACCTAGAGATTGAGTGCTGTTCAGAAAACCCAAAGGCTTTCTGGCACAGAAAGAAACATACAGTAGAATTGCCTTTCAAAGAAAGATATGAAGGAAAACATTGTAAGAGTAGAGCAATTCCCATGAACAAAGACTATAGAAATCTCTGCCAAAAAGAAATCTCCAGTCTTCTGCAAAGAGGACTCATCCGAGAATTCAACAGTGTGTGGAGTTGCTATGGATTTTATGTAAATAAGCATTCATAACAAATTAGAGGAGTTCCCAGACTTGTTATAAATTATAAACCTCTAAACTCTGTTTTAGTTGATGATACTTATCCTATTCCACATAAAGGAAGCTTAATTGCAAAAAATGCAGGAGCCAAAGTATTCTCAAAATTTGACATGAAGTCTGGTTTTTGGCAAGTTGTTATCAAGGAAGAGGACAGATTCAAAACTGCTTTCAGCATTCTAGCAGGGCAGTATGAATGGAATGTAATGCCTTTTGGAATAAAGCATGCTCCATCTAAGTTCCAAAAGGTAATGGATCAAATTTTCAAGCCCTATTTTGAATGGCTAATCGTGTACATAGATGATGTGTTAATTTTCTCGAACACCATAGATGAACATTTCAGGCATGTCCATACTTTCGCTCAAGCTATGAAAATAAGTGGTTTAGTTTTAATTAAAAAGAAGATGGAATTGTTTGAGACCAAAATCAAGTTTCTATGACATATAATAGAAGATAGCCAGATAACTTTGTAGAAGCATGCTCTAGATTTTGATAATAAGTTTGCTTGAATTATGTTAGTAATTTTTATAAAGGATGTGCAGCAGACTGCAAGATTCTTAACCAAAGATTGAAAAAAGAGCCATCACCATGGACAGATGATCACACTAAAGCTATCCAGAAAATCAAAAGCAAAGTCCATACATTTCCAATCCTCTATTTGGCAGATGAAGATCTCCCCAAAATTGCTGAGAGTGATGCTAGCAATCTTGGATGGGGAGGAATACTAAAGCAAGTCAAAGAAGGGACCGAGAAAATTGTACAATTTGCCTCAGGTACATGGAACCTAGCAGAGCAAAACTACTCCACTATCGAAAAAGAGGTAAAATTTGCCTGGAACTGTATAGACAAGTTTGATATACACCTTGTACATAAACAATTTTTTCTTGGAATTGATGCTTCAGCCTTGAAAAAGGTACTAACTAAAGAAATAAAGAAGCTCAACGAAGCCAAGTTTGCCAGATGGCAGACACTATTTGCTAACTTTGATTTTGAGGTTGAATATATCAAAGGAGAACAAAACTGCTTTCCTAACTTCCTAAGCAGAGAATATCTAGAACCTAATGACCAGTTGATGGTTATAGTAACCAAGTGGAATCCAAACACTCAGCAAGAAGAACTCCGAAACATTTTAGATGACACTCCTTGGCCAGTATACACAGAACAATGGAAGCCAACATGACAACTCAGAAACACCAAGGTCATGGATGCCAACTTATAGCCCCACACAGACTTACAACATCTAGTGTCTGAAAGGAAGATCTATCCAAAATCTAGCATATGGATTCATAACATGATCTATAAAAGATCTATACTAGCAGCAAATCTTGCAGAAGAAGCTTTATATGAAAGCTTCAAAGATATAAGTGTAATTTGGACTGAAGGGAGTGATAGGACAAAGGTCTATCATAAAAATTACACTATAAATAGGACACGGGACCCAAACCATTTCTCAAAATACATGTGGCCACAAAAAGATCCATAAATATTATTTCTAGATACCATCTACAATTTCAAAGGCTACATTAATCTATGGTGGGAGCTTTTATGTCAAGATGAGAAAACAAAAATCCACTACACCATTTTAAAATTTGGGCCAACATTTGTAAATCAACTTTTATGGCAACCAAAATGGTTGAAAACTTGGTGGATGTGGTTCGGAGTCAATAAGACTGCTATGGATCCCAGATATTTTGAAAATTATACTCAAAGAGATTTTGTGACATGTGCTCAAAATTCTCATGATTGTTTCCACTACCTTTGTAAAACCATAGCAGGTCCATATTCATACTCAGATGACTGGATAATGAAGACATTTATGAGTGGACACTTCCAATGGATTTCGTTAACCAAAATCAAACATCAGATTGTCTTGGGCAAACCAATGATTGTTAGAAGAATTTACTCAAAGGTTTGGGACACCTGTGGAGCATATGATCATCCAGCACTTGGGATATTCCCTAATACAAATGCACTAGGGACATAATTAAATATTCACGGGTTCATGTGGGCTCCCGATATAAAGCATCCACAGTGTACAATAAAGTCTTGTCTCTTGACTATGACAGAGACCAGGTTTTCTTTCTTGATATTCCTGTCAAAAATCTCCCACATCTGCATAAAGAAATTATAGTTTTTGTGGGATTCTTTAAATCCACGCTTTGTATAGCTATCCTATACTATTCCGAGACTCGAAGCACTTCTTCGACTTTTGGTGTGATTTGATCCACATCTCGGAATAATTGTACAAAATAGTATGGTCTATAGGGTTGTCGGAAAGTTGTCCCCTTCTCATCCTATACAAGGAGAGGAGTAAGGCTCATGGGGACACTCGAGTTTTGGAGAGAGTGGAGTCTGAGTCTTAGAGAAATTTCTAGCTTTGTGTGTTCTGAGTCTGAGAGTTATCTCCCTACTCTGCATATGCGAACAATCTATTCGATCTGCTTGCATCACGGAGCAAGATCTCTTTAGATTCGAGTTTGGAAGCCTACACATCAAGGCCTAAAAACCTTGGTGAGAACCTGAAGTGGTTGAACTCTGTAAGTAGTGTCTTTATGTTTTCATATACTTCTTCAAAGGCAGAGTCTGTGTCGAGCCAGGAAGCCTCCAGATCTCATCTGCAGAAAATTCTGCTTAACAGATGATATAATTGGTAAATGTCCCCACAATCTATCTCTGGATTGAAAAGTTGAAGATCTCAAAATTGTAACCATTTTCTAAAATCAATAGAAAGAGATATTTCTGCATTTTATATACCCATTTGTGCCATAACTGTGAGTAATATTTTTTCTTTATGAGCGTTGAGTTGTTTCTGAGTAAAAATCTTCATATTCTGTGAAAGGAGAATGAAATTTATTTTATCTCATGAATGCCACTTCGTCGCAATTTATTATATTGATTATCAATGCAATTTCATTTATAGTTTATGAATAGGTTTTAATGAAAATATATAATTATGAAAAAAAATATACACTCAATTAAAATATTTTAATTATATAATTAATTTAAATTATATATATTAATTTCAATATAAAATATATTATATTAAATAAATATATTTTTTTATAGTAATATTAAATAATTATAAAAAGTTAGGTAATGTTTGTAATTTATTTATTTATTTCTATAAATTTGGAGTATGTCTTAAAATTATTTTTGCTTGATTAAGAGCTCGTTTTACAAGAACTTAAAGAAATAAGTTAACAATCCATGACCAAAAGGCATCTAATTAGAGTGAAAATTTACCCTTTACAAAACATGAGCAAAATAATTCTAAATAATGTTGTCTTCCCATAATAAGTCATCCATAATAATTGTCTCACCACTAATTTTACTATTTAATTATGATAAATTTTCAGTAATAAATAATAAATATTATAATATATTTTTTGCAATAAAAAAACTTACAATGAAATAAATGATATAATTAGAAAAATAACATATTTTAAAAAGAAAAAGAAAATAAATATCTATAATATTTCTCTTAGTAACAGAAAACTGAAATAGCAATCGTGATATAATTAGTAAGACTATAATGGCAGTTGGCAAATATTATCATTATCCTTTGGAAAAACTAATGAGAATTTTTTTATGTCTAGGCCACAAACTCTAGCATAAAGACTAATATTTAATTAATTAATTAAAAAAAATTAAAGTAAAGAATCATTTGTTGATTATAATAATGGGTTTTCATTATAATATTTTGGGTTTTATATAATTTAGTCCTAAATTAGAGTGATTGTGAGAATGATTAAGTTAAAGGGATTGGGTTGTGATGTTGATTAAGTATTTATTTATATTAATGTAATTATCAAATGTTTTCAAAGTTGTGTTAATATAATATTGGTAAAATATAAATGATTTTAATAATATGATAAAGAAGAGCGGTTAAAAATATATAATTTTGTAAATTTTATAGATGGTTTAATTAAGGTTATTTCGTTACAATTTAACGTATAAAATGATAGTAATGGAATAATGATGATATATTTAAAACTTAAACATTATTGATTTTAAAAAAATATTATTATTTATTTTAAAATTTATTTATTTTTTTGAAAATTTATATATAATTAGATATTTTGAAATTAAAATATGATAGGATTCAAAATATTTAAAATTAAATTATATGGCAAAAATATATTCTATTGAAAATAAAATTTATTAAATAAAATTAAAAAAACAATTTTAATTATATAAAATGATAATATCGTTAATCTATAAAAAATTAAATATATATTATATAATGGTTGAAAGAAATTGTTGTAAAGAGTGTATAAAATTTATTATTATTGCTGGATTTTTGTTAATATGTTAGGTTTTAATAATTTGATTTAATATGGTATCTAAGTCTAAATTTTATGGTAATTTAAAAGAGATACTTAAAATCTAAATATATTAAATGTTAATATAATTTAACATAATGTAATTGGGATAATTTAAATATTACTAAATCAAAATTTATTCAATCTCATAATAATAATAAAAAAATTAGAGAATTTATAAAATCATATTTAATGTAATTTTTTTATTATTTTGTGAAAATATGAATTTAGAATTATAATGATCTATTTTACTCATATATTGGTAAATCGGTTGTATGATAGGATGTTTTTCATAATTTTCTTTCTTTTAGTTTTATAAACTATGTGGTGTGAAGATATTATATGATTAAGAGTTTATGGTAAAGTTTAGATTGGGGGCAATTTTATGGAAGAGAGACTCTATGGGTTGTACGATGTAATGTTTTTCATAGTTTTCTTTCTTTTAGTTTTATAAGTTATGTGATGTGAATATATTATGTGAAGATATTATATGATGAGAGTTAATGGTAAAGTTTAGATTGGGGTCAATTTTATGGAAGAGAGACTAGATAAATCTAACTCTATGAAAGAGTTTAGATGTCACTAGAATAACTTGTTTTTTTATATTTGATTTTCACTCTCAAAATTTTTCCAAATTTAAAATTTAATGATGACTAAACTCAGCTAATCACATTTTATAAGTATAATTTTTACTTATATTTAAAAATTATTTAAACAATAAAAATTACATTTTTAATTATATATATATAAATATATATAGATATACTTTTTATTAAAAGATAAAAAGTTGCATGTGCACATGCAAAAAACATTTCTACTCTTATTCCGAAAGATAGACAACAAGAACAAAACCAAGTTTTTTTTCCAAAAAAAAGGACAACTCATAGATCTAAGCTAGAAACAAACAAAATAACCTAAATAACCTCCTCCTGAAAAATATTTAATCAAAATCTTGAGGGGCAATCAGTCAATAAGTATCTCATACAAGCAAAGTATTTTTATATATCAACTTCATATATGATAGACTAACATGATAATAGTAAAAATTGTTCACAGTGATAAAACCGTATTAAACCAAAATACAAGTTTTTATATGCTGATGAAAGGCTGACGTGAGTAAGTTTGGACTGCTCCCTGTATGTGTTCGCTGACCATCCATACTCCCAACACTTGTCAAGCACCCTCCTTAGAGAGAAAGTCTGCATCGTTATTGTGTTCCCTATAGATGCAACAACAAGTTAAATAATCAAAATATTGTTTTAATTGTTGAATTTCCTCTTGAACATGCACCAATATATGATTATGACATCTCTAGACAACATTAAACTAGTTGATCACGTTTAAGGAATCCCCAAATATTTGCAAGGATCTACATTCCAATTTCGGTGCCTAGCATAACAAAAGTTTTGCATAGTTATTCACGCCTCTCTAACCCTCCTCTTCACATACTATTTCTTTTGGTTCAATTCCCATTGTGATGTAACTTATATAAATATTTCATGTAATAAAAAGTCTACTTACTCTATATATATATATATATATATATAATAATATATATAATATATATATATATATATATAATATATATATATATATATATATAGTCTAACTTATAGACGAAATGACCCTTTTCACAACCCATTTTTTCTGGTTAATTTTAATCAAAATTCAATAGAGATTTTAAAAACTTGAGTTTAAATTGTTTAATTTGCATAATTTGAGTGCCCGTGGTTTTTCAAGGTGTTTGAATATATATATATATATAATTCCTTTTTTTGTAAGTACTTTTTATTACATGAAATTTACATAAGTTACATTATAGTGGCAATTGAGCCAAAAAATCATGGTAGGATTGAGCCAAAAAAATAAAAAAAGTTGACACGAGTCCAAAAAACCAACAACAAAGCCATTAGTTTCAAGTAGCTTTAGGTTAACAAAAAAGATGAAGTCAACATCCTCTCATCAAGTTTTGAGAATAAAGAGAATTTGCAAATAAATAACAAAGAGAAAGAAACAATAGAACCAAAGTTGTCTTGGAGAACCTATTCGAACCTAGGCTTTTTCGGTCAACTTGTTGCTTAGGCACCTCTTCCATAGTAGATGTGGGGCCATAGTAATTACCATCATCTAGTTGAGGGTGAACAACTAGCCTGGGCTGAGCGACTGTGTCTTGACCGCTAACTGGTTCTACCTACATGGTTGATGCGCCTTGAGCTGAAGGATGCTCCACGATGTGGTGTTGTTGACGACTTAAGTCAAGAGGATGGTTGTTGCCACTACCTTAAGGTTGCCTGGTCCCTTGAGCCATTGAGTTAACTAGGCTCTGGGATGAGGAACTATGAACAAAAGGAGTGGGACATTGGAGTTGGAGGCTCAGTGCCCCTGCCATGTCTCTCATTACAGTTCTGGTGTGCCTTATATAGAAGTCAAGGTCTAGGAGATGAGCTTCAAGCACTAGGGACGCTTCCTTGTGGTCTCAAAGATGATGATTGAGTGCATTACGTAGAGCCTAAGCATGTTCCCTAGTGTTGTGCATCTTTGTGGCTTCCAAGTTTTCCACCATGCATCCGTAACGTCGGGGGATGTTGTTGTTGAACTTGTCAACACCCAGGTAGTGCCATGGCAAAAGGGGAGGTATGTCGCTACCCCTATCACCTCGATGAGGTCTGCCCCTCTCACAAACCACTGGAGCATAACGGAAAATAATTCTAGCTGACAGGGTGACACGAAGTAACAAAGAGTAGCATTCATACTAAAAGCAACTTGATAACATCCTGTTGGACATGCTGCCTTGTCTTATAGGCTTGCCTATGGGTGGGAAATGGCAATGGCGAGAAAGACGAATGTACTGAGCCTGGGCAGAGAATAAATGCTCGGATACTGTGGAGATGCCACATTGGGAGGTGTCATTTAATGCCATTGCAAGGAGTTGGGCTAATGGCACGACCAAGTACTGTTCTTAAAGACAAGGATTGTGTGTGTCATAGAGGTTGTTAATGCTACTCGTGGCCACTTGGATTAGACGTTCTTAGTTGGCACTCGTCTTGGATCAAATATTCTTTCACTAAACTAGAACTTCAAATTAAAATAATATGTAATTATTATTATATAAAAAAATGCTTTATATAACATAACACTTAATATTCCAATAGTTTCTCTTTTTCTTAACTAAGTTATGAGTGTATGTCTTATGATGATATCCTCTTTAATTATAGTTGTGTGATATACAGTTTATTATTGATATAATTTTAAAATAAGATATATATTTTTATAAATTTTTTTAATAAGAATATATTCTTTTATATAACAAATAATAATTTAAATTTAAAAATAACAATAAATTACTTTTATAATTATTGTTAATAATAAATTTTATTCATACACAATAATATAATTTACATCAAAATTTTAAAATTATATTAAAAAAACTGACCTAATAATTCTAAATATTTTGGATATTTTAAACTTGACACAAACATATTCCCCTATTTATAATACATACATAACGTGTAAAATAAAAAGTCCAATACACGCATTATTTTATGTCTCCCGAAAGCTTTAACCATTTGAATTAAAGTACAAAAGTTTTACTGTTTTGATTTGAAGTACAAGACTCTTACTCCAGTACTAGTACAATACATGTGCCTAACAATATAGGGTGGTTATTATTATTTGACCATACTAATATTATTTTATTATATGAAGTCCTTTTGTCAATATAATCCTAACCACTCATTATCATTTAGGTGACTTTTTTGTTTAGAATGTAGTGAATAAGCAATTGAACTAGCAATCTGAAGGGTAGGATCCAAGACTTTGAAATGTGAGAGCATGTATTAAAAAAAAAAAAAAAACATGAATGTTTTTGCAAATATATTAATATATGCATTACTTTATCAAATTATTATTTTACAAGAGTGAGTTGTGAAGT